>BPLS01025041.1:0-31273 GCA_019656275.1 Rhododendron kiyosumense | reverse complement strand
AAGGATTCAGAAGGTTTCCTGTCAAAAGAAGCCGTGAGGCGCTGCTTTGATGGAAGCTTATTTGAGTATTGCGCAAAGATGCAAAAGGGTGGTGCTGCTGCTGGCAAGATGGGATGACGACGGTTCGCTCTATTATCCGATATTCGCTCATAGAATCTCAGCTTCATTCTTTCTCACCATGTTTAACATGTGTGAGAGATTCTTCTTTCCTTTTTGTTCTTTTCTCTTTCCTACACTCGTGGCTTCTGAGAAGCATACAAGCCTGTATTCGGTCATAAGTCTATGGGAATTATGTGAGAGAGGCATACAAGCCTGTTTGGTGGGGACACGGCATTGTACGTACTTTGGCTGTGTTAGGTTTGGTGGGGTATTTGATCTTGCATTAGGTTTGGTGGGGTATTTGATCTTGCAGGAGAATAATTTGATGAGAATAATAGTGAGAAGTTTATGGATATCACAAGCCAATACCAAGTTATTGTTTTTCACATTTTTATTTTTATTTTTATTTTTATCGGCGTATTTCACATTTTTATTGGATTAAATGTTCAACAGATATGTAATCTGTCCATCGATTCGTGAATTGTTGCATTCAAATCTCGTTATGCTATCTCCATGAAATTCTTAACGAAGATATAACTGATGGGCCAATAGAGCGGGCATCCAATGATTTTGTCTTTACTTGATCTGGTAGGGGCATTACAAATAAGACACCTTTCGAATAAACAAACATCGGTTAATAACATTACAATTTAGGACATTGTGATAAGGTTTTCCGAACCATTACAATTTAGCTCTTTGTAAAGGTTTCCGAAACATATATATCTTCATAGCTACGAAAACATTTCGGTCTCCTGATATGAATCTTTTTTCTCCTACAAGTTCGTTGCCATTCCTCTGAAATGGCCAAAAAAATTGGCAAACTTTTTTCCCTCATATATTTGGCAAAAAGCCAATTATCTTGCCTTTAAAAAATAAAAAAAGAAAAAAGAAGCCGCCAATTCTCTTGTTCTATATGGCAAAACTTATTGCAAAATTGCTATTTCTGTATTGAGAGAGATATGGAAAGAAACAGCAAAATGTGAGTGCAGCTCCGTTGCCTCTCTTTTTTTCCCGAAAAATGACATTCACGGGCGTGGATGTCCCACTGTCCCAATCAGGGAAAAAATTTCAGTGCCGGGTGGGTACAATGTGGTGTCTGCTCGGCTCATCCGAGTCGTCCATTGCATTTTTTAGACGGCTCAGATTTGGAGAAAGAAAAATGAGAAAGAAAGTGTTGGAATGAGAGGAGAGAGAGTTTCAATTCGAACCGTTCAAAAGTGTATTAGACGGCTTGGATATGCAGAGCCGGTACCATGTGACTATGTGAGATATACCCCGGCACTGGAAAATTTCTCCCCAATCAGAATGACTGTTCTTTTAACTACCTTGCCCAATCTTTTATTAGCAAACCAAACAATAACAGGCTCACAAATCACCTCCATCCCCCAAAGAAAAAACCACATTCTCACCCCCGTTTTCCTGTTAATCTCAAAGTTCACCGGGTTGGCCACCTCTCCGTCGTCCACCCCCGGACGGTGAGAGACCACCTCCCCCACCGCCACCGCCACCACAACCGCAGCCATTGCCATAATGTCATTCAAGCTCCTAGAAATAAACATATTATCCGCGCAAGACCTAGCACCCGTATCCAAACTCCTCCGAACCTTCGCCGTGGCATGGGTCCACCCTGACCAGAAACTGACCACCCGGGTCGATCACCACGGCAACACCAACCCCACGTGGAACTACCGCTTCGTCTTCCGCCTCGACGACCTCTTCCTCTCCTCCTCCTCCTCCTCAGCCCTCACCGTGGAGATCTACAACGTCTCGTGGCTTCGTGACATTCCCATCGGATCTGTCCACGCCCCCATCGCCTCCATCGTTCCTCCGCGGTCCCAAACGGATTCCAACAAGCGATTGGTTTCGCTTCAGATCCGGCGGCCTTCGGGTACTCTCCAGGGGACGTTGAATCTTGGTGTCAATGTTATCGATAGCTCTCGGCGGAGCGTGCCTCTTGATCGCCAACTTAGCGCACCCACCGGTAGGGATACAGAACCAACGGGTGAGAAAATGAAGAACTTAATCCCTATGTTTAAAATACAAGCTTTGAATTATTAGTTTCTTGCAGCAAGTTTCGTAAAATTATTTTGACTTCTACCACCCTACGTTTTCCATGTAATCTCTCACATTCAGAAATCCTATAGACCATCTATGGATTTCAAACATTTATTTCTGACATTGCAAATTATTCATGAAAAAAATGCAAATTGATCGTAACAAATTTCAAAAATAAACTCGTAATAATCCCAGAAACATATAATTATTTCACAAGTCTGCCCAAAACACAAACAACAGGGGTTTCTCCTTTTATAGGCATATGAGAGCATCTCCAACTCAACATCCTGTTTTGCTCCATTTGAGAGGATGAAATTAATTTTTTCAATCAAAAAGTTGATATTGAGAAGTTTACTATTCATACAAACTCCAATCACAAACCTCTATATTTATCTCTATTTCAAAAAAAAAAAAAAGTGAATTTGGAGGATCTTCTATTTCTTTTTCCTGTACTCTATATATGAAGTATGAAATTTTATCCTCCAAAATAGAGGAGGAAATGAAAAATTGGTTGGGGTGGGGATTTGCTCCAAAATAGAAAAGTAGAGAAAGAAGTGGAGAAATAGAGACTGGGTTGGAGATGCTCGGGAAGCATCGACAAACATGACTTTTAACTTTAGACAAGCATATCTTATACAGTTTTAGAGAATCATGAACATATCTTACAATTTTGGACAAGTCACTTTGTCGATATTCGATGAACCTAATTTTCGGCATAAACCCACTTAATAAACCAAAATATTGTCAAAATTTTGGTGTGGTGTGTTTGAGAAGTGTTGTATGTAGCAGTTAGTTAGATTTCCATGACATTTATTGTTATACTTTTATTAAATAAACATGATTTGATTTTCCTCTACACTTGTAGTGAATAGGTCCCCACATAAACATTCCAAAAGAAACTACGACAATGTAGAGGAAGAGGGGGAGGAGAAAAAGATCAGAAAACTACGGCGTTCCCAAAGCGACCGCACCGACGAGGAATCATCCCTGTCCAAATCAAGCTCAATTTTCACCCCCTCGATTTCCAGATTCCCAAAATCAAAGGTCACAATGGCGGCATCGATCTCTTCCTACATGATGCGACCGTTGCCGTCGGAGGTGGCGGCGTCAATGGCCAAGGGGTTGTACTCGACGTCCTCCTCTGGCGACGTCGGGAGCTCAATTTTCGAGAACTGGACGGTGGTAGACGGCGGCGGAGGGGAGGCGGCGAGACCCAAGGCCGTTCGGTGGAAGACCGATGACGAGTTTACGCCGTCGTTGCCGAAGAAGAAGAACCAATCAGGCGGCGGCGGAGGGTTGCTTTCGTGCTTTGGGATATTGTGTGGGTACGAGTGCAATATTGTTTGTGGGGCCCCTAAAAGCAAGAAGAAGAAGAAGAGGAGAGTTTCGGTGGAAAACCTAGATTTGTTGTATTATCGGCATATTTGAAACCAAAATCTTACACGAATCAAAGTACACAAATTCGGGTACAAATGGATCCAAAGTTTAAGGAATTTACATTTGACGTGTGAGACCCACGTGTATTGGATGATTCCGAATATATGTGTCTATATCTGTGTATTTTAGCCATTGATCGATTTGAAATGGTTAGGAGTTAGAGATGGGATGTTACACCAATGTTGTACGAATCTAATTTTGATATAAATGTGCAGTTTCAATCATCGTTGGAATTCGAGAAGGATTTATATCTGGATCAAAAAAAATCGTTTGTCCGGTCCCCAGATATGAAGAGGATCTTTTTCCTACACAGAAATTGTTGGCAAAATGATTTGGCTCATTCTCAGATCTTTGGTTCCATGTCAGGTGAAGAACAATGGATAAACAAGCTTACATTTTCGAATACAGACATGAATTATAGCGTAATGGATTACGGCGAATTAGTGGTTCCCGAACACAATCTCAAATCAAACATTAGGGAAAACTTGCCTTCACCTTGAGGATTGCTCAAATGCGAATGCTCAACAACCTTTCCTGAGAAACAAGCCTCAAAATGCAGCAAAAAGATCAAGGAAGTATGCATGTATTATGTTTTCCACATATGTAGTCAGAATAAATTCAATGCCAACTTGCCAACCATGGTTCCCGGAAAATCAATGTTCATACAAAAAGATCCTTGATGATTTTCCAGCCATATCATTTGAAGTTACAAAAGAACTTTAACTCGTGAATGTACAACAGTTCACTCCAAGCAGGAGTTTTACAACTGTATCTACAAAAAAAGATTCTATAATTTTTGCAAGAAACTTTAACTTGCAAAAGCCCTTTACAAAAACGAACAAAAAACATGACAACATTTACGCATGAAATTAAATCAGGGGCTGTTCTGTGAATCTACGACATCTGTGTATCCAAAAAATCAAGGCGCTGTTTGTTTGTTACTCGACTGACCGCCTCACCTTACTGATTTACCATCCCTATTCAAGTTCTCCCAGCTTATCTCCTGGGCACATTCCCCACACACAGTACTGCAACCGGTTTTTGTGCCCTGACTCCTTAGAGTCAACAAGTGTGATAGGTTAGTGCACTTCCGTTGCACCACCCGATTTCTCAATCTGCCCTTGGGTAGTATGGTTTTGTTGATGGTATCTGGAGCAGGAGGAGTGGGTACATTTGGAACATCTTGCTTTCGCTCAACTGCAGATTCATCAAGCGGAACCCGTGGCACCTCCTCCCATTGTAGAGTTCTCCGATACACGTCCCACGCCATGTCTTGTTCCTCTTTTGATAGCTTTTCATCTTCATTCTCTTGCAAAAGGGACTCATGCTCATGGTAATTTGCAATCCATCTGCATGGAAAAAAAGATTGCCAGTGAACAATTTCCTACGACGTATCAATTTACTAGCCTGCAAGTTGGAAAACGCTAAGGATATTCTTGAGAATATTACATGTTTAGGACAATCCGGAAGCACTGAAATGTAGCATAACTAAACCAGTATTTAAGTAGGTAGCACCAAATAGTAAGCCTATACTGTTGCAAATTCGTACAAGATCTGTTACTGACACAAGACCTACTTCATGTTGGCGCAACAAGAAAGTCATCGGTTGCAAGGCCAAAGGCAGAGGCAGAGATAGCAATGGTTAACATGATACAGTATGAATTGCCTTCGTTCAAATTGTTATCAAAGGAATTGGATTCTGATCAAAGAGGGGCCCATAAAGTTATGCTGCAACAATAAAGCCAGCCATCAACATTATACAAAACTTAGTCCAACATGACACGACCAAACATGTTGAAAGTTCAGACATCTTAAAACGGAAAAGTCAAATGCTGGAATGATTTATACTATCTTGGAAAAGAATAGAGATCAACTAGAACACATCTAGACTATGGGCATATCTAGGGTAATCTGTTTTAGTATGTACATGTCAAGCTGAGCATTGAAGATATATTTGCAATAGCTTAAGGTGGATGGTAGAGTATGTATTCGCTACTCTTTTATGGTAAAGTACACCAACACTGCTGAGATTTGTGTACAACACTAGTTCCTCTCCCATTCTGGAAATCACACTAACCTTCCCGGTCAATGTTTGCATCTCATCATCGTCTTCAGAAATTGTGCATTTCTCATTATTACCCTTGCATACTGGAACAATTACCTCATTAGTGTTACCTCATCTTCTTAAATGTTCAAACCACTGCAGCTCCCCCCATTACCATGACCAGCACTGCCTCCTCCCTCCCTTCAACTTTCCACCTCCACCATCACCACTACCACTTGTGATGGCCATCACCAACCCCCTCCCACTCCAAGAAAGAAGATTAACCGAATAGACATCCATATTCCAACTCATGTCTATGGTCCACAGACAAGATTTGCCAAAAGCAGATGAGGATTTGTACAGTATCCATTAACCTAAAAAATCTACCAAATTATTGTCTATAGCGTGTGTATGCGCGCGCGCGCGCGCGAGAGAGAGAGGGAGGGAGAGAGAGAGAGAGAGAGAGAGAGAGAGAGAGAGAGAGAGAGTTCTATAATTTGCAAAAGTAAGATGGTAAATAGAATCTACCTCGGATAATGTCTGCTTAGCAAACCTTCCATGAACTTGTCCGAAGAACAAGTTCCGTCAGGAAGAGGCAGCTTCTGCTTTTGAAAGATTCCAACTTGGCCACCAGTGCTATGTTTAATTGAATGTCCATTCTCTTCTACAAGCTCAGGCAAAGAATCAGATTCATCGTCACTAAAGTCAAAGAGATGTAACATCTCCTCTTTAGACATAGTCCTGTAAACTTGCTGCCTGTCAACCACCCTAGCTGCAAGCCCCTCCTTAGTTACCTGTATAAGCCATCCTCTTCAGCAGCATTTCATATATAAGATGGGGATATCATGCCAGCATTTTCTTTAGTCATTACCTGACGCTTGTATATCTTTTCTTCCATCGTTCCCTGTGCCATCAGTCGGTAAGCAAACACAGGCTTTGTTTGGCCATACCTGCAGTAGAGGAAGGATTTTTACTTTCTGTCAACCATGATTACCAAAATGCATGCACCTGTACTGTAATGTATACGACCAACGCACCTCCAAGCCCTAAATATAGCCTGAAGATCATATGTTGGGTTCCACGCACCATCAACGATGATTACACGGTTGGCTGCATAGAGGTTTATGCCTAGAGACCCAGCTTTAGTTGATATCAGAGTGCATTTTACCCTTTTATTTGAGGGCTCATTGAACCTCTCAACCAGTTTTTGCCTTTCAGAGGCCTCCATTCTTCCATCTAGCCTGTTGTTGTTCAGATAATTCAGGAAAAGAAATATGCCTCATGTCTGTTTATAAAAAAACTAACGACAACATATATAAACATGACAATTACTTACTTCCAACATAGTCACGACTCACAAGACTCACAACTGGTCAATAATTGACTTTATTAGTCACAAATTGGAATCATTAACAAACTACTAGGTAAAAACTTACTTCACCAGTGGTTCAAAGGTATAGTTTCATGAGACTTCATCTTCCTAAAATAACAAATCAGCAATATTTCTCCTTGCCAGTTTAAATAAAGCTAACCAACCAAGATTCAGTGGTCAAACTTGAAACATTTCTTTACCACTCATCTGACCAGGCTCCCTTATGTGCTATGCCATCTTTTCTTTTCGGATATTCAAGCACAGATCAAGATCTTACAATCAGTTCTACATTAATACCTAACTCAACTTGCCGATCAAAAACAAAAAAAAACAAAAGACTCAAATCAAACCCCAAAAAAAATTAGAGACTTAATAAATAGAAGACAATTGAAAACCTACGTTACAATTTACTTTTACACAGACTCAAAATCTACATTATGTTGCATTTGCTATGATTTCTAAATAAGCAGCTAATCTCATAAAATATGCTTACAAGGTTAATACTAGCCTACTCTCCATGCAAGAGATGACCCTTGTGCAATAGCTTCTTAACTGTATATGGCCACAACACCTGGCACCGGTTGGAGATTAAAATATCAAGTTCGATGTTGTTAAACGATTGTCAATTTGCTATTCCTATGAATTCTATGACGTATCTTAAAGACCAACACACCTTCCTCGATAAGCTTAAAAGCATGTCCTACTCATACAGCTAAACAAGATTGTCATCAAGAAAATTGAAACAAGTTTCTCTCCTGATAAATGCTATTGGTGCTAGAGTGACCTCAACATGTAAGACATCATCCTCAAGTCTTCTAACAGGCTATTTGATGCAGGCCAATATTTTAGTTATTCTTATTCTAGAAATATAGGAATTTTCGTTTATTACTTTTAATTTAGTATTTAAGTAGGAATCATTCCGTTTTAGCGTAAATTGTTTAAAATATTAGGTTTTCTTATTTAGGTTGATTCCATTTCCTTATTATTATTTTCTTGTTCTTCAAGATTTAGATTTTAGCTTTTCTTTATTTTATTTCCTTTATAGTATTTCAAGGCTATCATTATAAATGAGGATGTAAGCCTTAGGGCTAATTAGTTGTTTATGATTTGATTAATGAAAAATTGAGAGTTTTCTCATATTGTGTGTTCGATGAGGGAGTACCTAGTTCATACTTATTCGTGATTGTCCTTGTTGAGCATTCCTTCTTTTACAACAGGCCTCCCTGTATCACTATTGACATCACCAAAGCATATATCACCCTTTGATTGTCACGTACTCCTTACTAAATTGCATTGGTTAAATTCCTCCAGATAAAGTGGACTCTTATTTGTTTGAGTTTAATGCTTTACCCTCTCTCATACAGGTGGCATGAATATCACCCCAGTTCTAATTTAGAACCCCAGTTCTAATTTAGACGGAATCCAAATCCAAATACAGCATAAAACACCGAACGTATCTACTTTGTACTCATGGAATAATACCCAAACTTCTCTCATCGTAGTAGATGAATTTCAACCGAAAAACGAAATTAAAATAACTTGTGACTAGGAAAAAGTTGAAATTTCGTCGTAATGCAGTTACAAGCCATCCATTTGCTATGTAATAAATGGGAACATATGAAAGCTAATTGCTATGACTACAAGCAAGCTGCAAATAGAACCTCAAACAAGAGGACATCCCACTTCAATTATCATGCAGAATGACCAGATAATGATATATTTGAAGACCAGTTTCTTGAATCTTTGGAGTAGAAGACATACCTATACCAGTCTTTTTCTCGTCGCCAGCATTTCCCTATTTTCCCTTGCCGAGGCAATTTTGAGAGAAAATGCTCTATCATATCTAGAGTTGATAAACTCTGGCTAAAAACCAGTGTTTTATCGCCCACATTGGAGCTCATGGTTAGGATATCAAGCAGCAAAACCATTTTACCACCGTGTTCAACCTCCTTGTGGTTCTTTTCCTGAAGAAGATCACTCCACCAATCCTGAAAAGAAAGCAATGATGATGTGCTGACAAACAGATAAAGTTTATGCAGCAAACTACAGTACCAGCCAATGCAATTAGAAACTTTTATACATACACAGACGGTAAGAAATTCCACATTTGGATGAACTTATACAAGCACAAACTAAAACATAAGCGGTGTCATTTTCAACATTGAAAAACATGAGTTCCATGTGGCGAGGAAGGGGAATAAGAGTCCATGAGCAATTTTTTCCAAACCTCATCAAAAGAGCCAGTATTGGTTTTTCTCTGCTGAAACTCATTCTTCCTTAGTTTCTCTGTAAAACACACAAACATGAACTCATTACAAAAAGCGTTACCAGAACAGAAATAAAAGTCTTGAGATAAACAGTCTAATTCAACCTGAAGTGTCTGATGTGCAAAGAGGAAAGCTCAAACCAGATGAAAGAAAAAGTGAAAGCCAAGAATGAGGACAATAAGAAGTTTCCACATTAAAGACTTCAGAGTTAATGCCATGGTAGTGTATGTAAAAAGATGCTTTTATTTGGGCAAACATTCATCTTGTCGTCTTCAGTGCTGCAACCTTTTAAGGAGATAACTTGTTTTGGCTCAACAGTGATGAGAGTCATGGGACAGTGGTATCTGAATTGCAACTTTGGTTCATTGTTTTCCTTCCTTGGATGGAGGATTTATTGTCCTCTTTTTGCCTCTTTTCATGACTTCATTTTATTATGCATTACCTTGGTGCTGATCAACAAAACAATTGGTAAAAATAGAAACAACCATTCATTCATGGAGCTACAGACAGTCCAGAGATTTGCTCTGTATCAGGACTGTTAAAATACAGCATCAGATATCAGACAACAAAAGAAAGATAATTATAGCCGGTATTCTATACGTTGATGAATAATCAAGACAGGCTATCACTCCCTGGAAAAAATTTAAACCTTAATCCCAAAAACCATAGGACCCAATGGAAGCTATAGCATTCAAAGGAAAACACAAAAATTCTTAAATAACATCAATAAACTATTTTCTTATTGTTCACAGAGCCCTACAGGACAGAATGCATAGATAGCAAAACAACAAATAACCTTCTGCTAAACCCTAGTTTTACAGAACAGAAAATGAAATATAAAATATAATAAAAAAAAGAGT
Source organism: Rhododendron kiyosumense (assembly GCA_019656275.1). Classification (NCBI taxonomy): domain Eukaryota; kingdom Viridiplantae; phylum Streptophyta; class Magnoliopsida; order Ericales; family Ericaceae; genus Rhododendron; species Rhododendron kiyosumense. The sequence continues at coordinate 21,139 of BPLS01025041.1, read as the reverse complement.
AACACTAGAAGAACAGGTTGCCGAAAGCAACAACGAAATCTATCAACTAATTACAATTTCCCTGAGCATTTGGTTCTAAATAGATATTCATTGCTATTGAGAATTCCCCTGTTAACCACATGATAGTCTCATCCTAGCTTGTAGCTTTCCCTACATACTTTACTAACAAAATTCTCTTAGTCCATCTTGAATGCCAAACCTCCAAAAATCACATTCGCAACACCATAATGTCTTAGCTACAAGATTTGACCAAAGGAAGAATGCCTATTTTCTAGAAGAGAAAAGATCTCCCCACTAACCAAATGATATTTCTTCTGTTTCTCACTGCCTTCCCATAAAAATCTCTTTGAGTTTTCCGATATTACTAGCCACTCCCATAAGAGTATTCAACAAACAAAACTCCCACCATCCCAATTTGTTGTCCATTCTAAAAGATTGTGCCTTTAACTGGATGAATTCATATCTACCTTGATTGAAATTAGAATTTCAAATAATTCCATAAAAACTGTTTTATATTTACCACAATACATATACAGAACTATGTAATAAAGTATTTCCTTCTAAGAAAAAACAGGCAATTTTGCTCATTAACACGTTATTACGATCAAATAGAGACTTCAATTATTAGAAAATTTTGATTTATCGTAAGTCCATCAAAATCAAGACCGCAATGTAATTTAGACGAGAATAGTTAAGGAAGACTCATTGGATTTCAACAAATGGTAGGCTATGAGTATCCATAAATAATTAGATACGTTAAACAAAGAAATTAAATAGGAAGCAAAGAAACTACATAAACAAAGGGTACCTCCTGTAACCATGTTACAATCTATGTTCTCATCACTAGAACTATCATCTGGAAGCAAATTCTCAACAGCATCTTCACGTTTTCCGTAGTCTTTGCAACCTTTCATTAGGAGCAAAACCCCAGGATGGTTCCATATCTGTAATGGAATAAATCAGAGTTATAAATCACATCTATGTTGTCTATGAACCATATAGGAATATAGCAACACCAATTGAAGAAAGGAAACCAATTAAATGTGCCAATCTCATATCAGTTACGAAACCACTATATAAGCATATGATCATATGCATGATGTATGTAGTTATTGTACTCATCAGTACACAATAAAATGGAAGTTATCTCCCAGAAAAAAAGAAAAAAAAGAGGAAACAATGACTTGACGTGTGGATGTGAATGTGTTTGTTGTCATAATAACTACTCCCTCTGTCCTATATTGTTGGTCCTGTACAAAAAGATGTGCCATGAAGATGAAATTTGTACGATTGCCAAAATATCAATAGCTTTTGACAAAGTATTTTTTTTATAAGTAAATAAATATATTAGAAAGAAGGCATTAAGAGGCCACAAGACAAAAAAGGCCCTACACACTTCCATGCAAAAGGAAAAGCTCAAACCAATCTAAGAATTGGTCAAGAGAAGGATTACAAATACAATCTCTTGACAATACCACAAAAACATATAGGAATAGTCTACTTCGGAACAAACATCATAGATGTGAGTAGGCGTTTGAATCCTGGGGCAGGCCATTACACAAATTCAATTTCACCTGCATCATAGTTAGTGTCTTCTTTTTTACAAGATTATTCCTAAGGCTTCAAGAAATGTGGCAGGTGAATAATGAATGTAAGACTTAGGATAGCTCGTAACTCATACCCCCAAGAAAATGTTCGAAGGAGTCTTATTTCTTTTTTAGTTCAACAAAAGGTACCACCAAAAAGGAAAACAAATCAAAACATTTATAATTTACTGTCTATAAATGATCTAATCATGTAATCTTTACAAATGATAACATTCGAGGCAAGATGATTAAATACGAGGTAAAATGAAATCGCAAGAAAGCGCCATACAAATCGATCGAGCGCCAAAATAAGATGAGGATAGACTTAAGAATAAGATTTAATTACCACTTAAATAGCATTATTAGAGTATGTTTTATGGCAAATGAAAACCATATTAGTGCCTTCGTATGTCACAGACAAGGAAAAAATATCGTTGCATTCCTAACCATTACTGATGGAGCAATGGTAATAGGCAATCAAGTGGGATAGATTGGTCGAATATGTTACATGATGGGAGAGGAATGAAATGAGCTATAAGGTATTTATAGATTGGATGGACTATAAAATCAGTTGTATAATAAGGTTTGTTGAAGAGAAATTGGTGCTTGGAGCAATGAAATGAGTTCAAGTGAGCCCTAACAAATTATAAGTTGGTAGGACTACAAGATTAGTCATGCAATGAGTTGAATTGATGTTGGAGTACAAAATGTGTTCAGAATCTTCAGATATCAACTAGTCCTTTTGAGTTTGAATAGCAAGATATTAAAGTGGTATTCAAAACTATTTTCCCAATCTCACTCCATTAAAACATATGCTTAATCACTTTCATTTACATATGGATAACTACCTCTTCCAAACTCTATTTTAAATTTGAAAGGGGGGAAAACCATAAACAAATATCTACATCGACCAAAATATTTCAACTTCACATGGGCATAGGCATGATGTAGGATGGTTTTAGGACACTAAAGAGAATTGCTGCCTACAATAGGAATCGTGGTGATTTGGGTGGGGAAATAAGAATATTGCTGGGATAAGAGCAAAGAAAAAGAAAGGAAAGAATGAGAAGAATAAGAGAGAGATGAGAGATAGAGGTGCTTCACCCTTGCAAGGGTTAGGCGGTTATTGCAGGATGGACGGCAGCCCAAACCCCAATCACAATGGCCTCAGCCTAGTAAAACTCAATTCATTAATCAACGATTCAACTCTATAACAAATGAAAGATGACATCCCAATTTATAATTCACGGAAAAGACTCTTCTCACCTAGAAATCTAAATGAAATGAACCTAATCAATGAACCCATTTAATAAGATACTGAACGAACCTAGATACAGACGCATACATTGAACCTACTAACATGTGTTTAATGCATCTAGTTGAAAATTAATGCAAGTACTAAATCTATGTTGACCCTTGAACTACCAAACTACCATGGATGACCCTTCAACTACCAACTACCGAGGACACTTGTTTTTGGACCAAAAACTTTTCGATCCTCGTGCTACCCTTAGCCTTTGGTCTAGGCTTCAAAAGCCTATGAGATTTGTCTAACCACTCCATGGCTATGCCATCAAGGCATTTCCTGGAGTAGATTTATTAGAATTAATATCAGCATGTTAGTAAGGTACCTGTGCTAAGGCCTGGTAACCTGCAAAAAAACTTCTCTTCGGTAACTTTTCACCAGAAACATTCCCATGCACATCTAGGCATCTTCTGTATAACTTCCTTTGTAAGGGAGAAAGCTTTACAGCTATTACGAAAACTGTTTTTGGGGGCAAGTCCTTCTTAACCACATTCATGTCCATTCTCTGGACAAAACCTTTCAACTGTTCATAGAGGATATGAGATCTTTGGTTCATAATTTTCACATCTTCAGATGTTGAATTGGTATGTTGTCCATTCTCAATGGGATTTTGAAATCTGCACATCAATTCACTATCATTAAGAAAAACAGAAGAGAAAAACCAATCATAAAAACATCTTCAGCACAGGGATGTTAAAGAAGTCTTGCCGGTTTCTAAACTCATGGCTGCTTCCAAGAAATCCTTCTCGGACAAAATCAACCATCTGTTTAAATAAAAATTCATGGCAAAATCACGACAGTGAATAGGCATTTTCTACTATTTCCCAAAAAAATATAGCTTGCTCATAGTCTTACACAATAATATTCCATTAGGTTGTTCTGAAGTGGTGAACCAGTTAATGCAATCCTCCTTTGACATTTAACTTGTTTCAAGGCCTGGGTTACATCAGCCTTGGTGTTCTTGATCGTATGGGCCTCATCACAAACTAGTATATCAGGTCCATCCTACCAAAAACAAATGCAGAATTCATCAAATGAAGAAACTACGAAGTGCAACTCACCAAGAAAAAAAAAAAAGAGAAAAAAAAAAGATGATTCCAACTAGAAACTTCCTGATTAGCATTGAAACAAATGGTTAGGAACCCTTAAATTTAGAAGCAACAGAAAAACGAGAATGACATAGAATGATGACTTTTTTAAAAAGAAATCCCGCCCTGGTAAGTCTGCCAATGAAGTGAGATAATTTTTTTTTGATTAACATCATTTTATTGCAAAGGCATTGAGGGGATGCCACCCATGGACAAAAGAAAGCGAGGAAAAAAGAGAAGGATGAAGAAAAAAGGACCTATACACCCCTCCATACTCCAATGAAGTGAGAGAAATGAACTTAAATGACTATTACCCAATTATGGTAACAAATACTGCATATATAGTAGGAAGAACAAATAAGAACAGAGTCCTTAGATGCAGGAACCTCCTATAGGGGTGGCAAATCCACCTCAGAACCTCGGCCCCATGTTCCCAAGTAAAACTCCCCTAGGATCCTTGCTCTTATTGAGAAAGGAACCTGCTCCTAACAACGATATTACTTCTTAGGCATATAAATCCCAAAAGAAGCAAAAGTACAAGATACCAAGCTAAGCTAGAGAAAATGTGAAGTAATGATAAGACACTAGAAAAATATTAACTCAAAATTTCTCAAATACTTAGTCTAAACAATAAAGTTCACTCATATTTGCTGAAACAATATTTGATGTAACACCATAGTTCAAAATATTGGTCTTGGTCGCCATAATGACGCGGTTTCGGGGTGTAAAGCTAGTGGTAACAAGAGCAGTTACTTTTTTTAAACTTAGACAACATAGGGAAAATGACCGATGCTTGTTTTTTTTTGTTTTTTTTTTTTCCAGAATCACACTTGTTGAGGCATAAAACGATGTTTGGCTATTTTTCTTTAATTTACATACCTAGTTCTAGATATTTTGTATATTTGAGTTGACTTTAAGCAGTTCTGGAAATAGTTTTGCATGAAGTTATGCATCATAAATTTGTAATTCCTCAGTTTAATGCTATTTAGCACAAATTTGCATGTTACAAAGAATGATACTGGCACATGCTATTATGCTCAAAAAAATATTGCTTTTGCAATTTCATAGGACATTATTATCGTTCTTTGATACTGTACTCTAGTGTTTGTAACTTGGTAAGGAAAAAAAATTAGAAATTCTAAACTCATAAATGCCAATTTTCAAAAGGCTTTTGTTGAAATGCACTAAATTAATAAGTTATAAATCTTAAATTAGTAAATAGTAACAAGTAACACCATAAAAATATGAAGGGTTTTTTTTTTCAATACTTCTGCTAGCCTCACATGTAATGATAATTGCACTACTCACATCATAAATTACAAAATTTAAGAACTGAACTTTATCTAACTTAAAAGGACTCTTTTTATTGCAAGTGCAGAACGAGAATTAAGAGAGAAAAAGAGGTACTAAATTTGTGTTCGGGATAAACAGCTGTCTGTGTATGTGTGACCTTGCGAGTGTGTGAGTGAGAGAAATAGAGAGGCAGGACAAAAAAAAATATAAACAGAACAATGGGGAGGTGAAGAGCAGAATGAGAAAACAAACATGAGACTGGGAGAGAGGGGCTGAAACCTGCAACGCAACTGCAAACCCACCAAGCTCACCAAGTGAAATTGGTATGCTGGAAACATTAACAGGGGGGCTTTTGTAGAGCAAATGAAGTCAAACTTTATTTGAGAAGATGTGTTTGAATTCCAGTGAATAAAGTAGATTCCAAGGTGAAATAATGGTCCATTTGAATCTTTACCTCTTGATTTTGCGTTGCCAATAAGTGACTATGTGCATATTTTGTCGACCGTAATAGTCCATTACCACTTTATATGTATCAGCGTATACAGTTACATAACACTGATGCAAAGTGATTTTCATTCACACCGCAATATTGGCCATAAAGGAACTCAGTACCTACCAATACCATTAAGTAACAGTATCAGCCGTTACGTATCACCGATATTTCAAACCATGACACAAATTACCAACGATAAAACTTTCTTGTATTACATATTTATATTTGCATTAATCATATAAACGCTCCCTAGCGCTCCCAAACGAGGAGATTCTATGATCCTCCACTCCCCCATCCCTACTTTATACAACTTAGATCCTATACTTCAGCTTTGAAATCATTCAATCTTCGCATTAATTGGTGCATTAATCAACATAAACTCTAGAAAAGTAGTTCAAATTCCAATTTCCATTTGAAACATTCCAATGGCAATCACCTGAAGCGCGTAACAAATTTCTCTGGCCACATGACTATCCTTCAAATGCTTTCCGAGGGAGAGATTCCTAAATGCAGAATATCCAATCAAGAAGACACCACCCTTGGCCCTCCATTTCGCAAAATACTCAGCCCTTCTCTCCCTAGCAAAATCAGATGAGCAGCCTTAAGTTACAAAGATTTTCAGATTGGAAAGACCACGAAAGAAAAACAAAGAGAGTCAGATTATTCTAGCTAAGACAACTAAAAGAAAACTATTCAAATCCACTCCATAAAGATGACAAGTTTCTCAAGCTTAGTCCATTAAGATGCAATCTTTTGTTACCAAGCCAGTGCAGTGGGAACTTCATAATTACCAATTGGTCATAAGCAAGAGCAAAAAGGTCCTTGCACCAAGCCTGTCTGTATAGGCACAGCAAAAAATGCAAAAACCGAACTAAAATTATGGATTAAGGGAGTAAGAAGTGCCATTGGAAGCCGGAGAGGGAAGCCAGTCTCAAGAAGAGAGGAGATTGACGATTCCCATAGTGCAGTTAAGTTTCAAATAGAAAGAGTTGCAAAAAAGTTTTTATTAGCATTTGACTTACTTGTGAATTGTTTCTCATTTACCCCTTGATATTAGTAAAAACTCAACCCAATTTGGTACTTGAAATACCACAAAAATATTTTAGAGAAGTTAACAAATCGAAGATAATGTATAATTTTAGCTGGTTTAAAATACTTCTCATCTCAATGTAATTACTATTGACAGTCATACATCAAAAACTACACTGGTTCATCAAAAACTACCTTCAAAATAGCATACACTTGCCAACACAACACTCCCCCTCAACTTGAGCAGTGATATTGCAAATCCAACGACCTCACGATAATATTCAAATTACACAAAAAAGGGAATTCGCAATCACTGATTTATCTTTTCAATATCTCGGGGTGTCCGGGCCAGCTTGCGCACACCCTGGGGTACCAATCCATCTGTCCACTAGGGGACCCATTCAAAGCTGGAGCAAAGCCCCGTATGGACTGGCCCCACAAAATTGATAGGTTTCGGACGAGAAACCTTAAAGGAGCAAAACCCTAAGTCCAACCTTGACCACCAGACCAACTTTTTGGGGTTGATCACTAGTTGTTTATAAGCTGCAAGCCTGCAACTACCCCTAAACCCAACTCTCGCTGCCAAAGCCCTTCCCAATCACATGTGCCACACACGCTCCCATTGTTATGAAAGCACATGCAGTTGAAATCAAATTCCTTCTCTCTAAAATAACATTAAAAAAAAAAAAACCAATATTACAAAACATGTTTTCTTGTTTATGTTTTGTTAGTTTTGCAAAACACGGGTGTAGCATGTTTAATATTTATATTTCTAGTCTGAAAAAAAACAAACCTTCTTTACGAAAACAGTAACAAAATTGTTAAGTTATCAAACACCACTTCAAGGACTAGGGATCAATAGCCACAAATCTACATTTTCCTCCTGTTATCATTGTATCTCAAACTCATTTTTATATTTCTAATGTGTTATTGGTCCAAGGATGGAACGATGTCACCCCAAGGTCGGAAGCGTGTCTCCCTCTTGGAGAAAAGAAGCAATAAGACATGAATGGACTAGGGTTCCAAATGTGTTGGTGAATGTCCACCGAGTTTTGGTTCCGAAAAGGTCACACGACCTTCTTAAATTTAATTGTGTTTTGGCTCTTAGAAAGTTTTACCCCTGATATGGCAGAGTGAAACAATACAAACACATCACTGAAAAAGATAATAAAACCAAACCTTGAAACATCTCCCAGCATGAAGATGCGAAGTGGTTTCAACTCTAAAGGGCTCCACTTCGAAAATTCGTTTCGCCAGTTGTGCAAAACAGTAACTGGTGTCACAATTAGTGCAGTTTTCAATCCTAAATCCACACTTCTCATAGCACTATACAAGAAAGCAATGACCTGCCAAGACAATTGATTCAGCTCAGGTAAGATCATTCATCAGTAGACTAAAGCTATTACAAGCTATTAAAAAATGCAACTAAATACTCCCTCCGTCCTATATTGCTTGTCCAGTACGAGAATGATAAGATAATAGAAGTACCACACGAGAAAATTGGAGAACTACAGGTTAACAACCTCTGTGAAAACATGAACGTAAATACTTAATTGTTCCATGGATTGGTACTAGGCTGAATGCCACAGAAGCAGAAAGTCAAGCAAGAATCCATATGGTGCACACAAATAACTTTAAAACTGGCAATTCATAATTACCCAAATTTTTGTTCCTTGTACTTCTTTTCCTTTTTCAAACTTTTCAAGCACAAATACGACCACAACTTTTTAGAAAAGGAAAATACCATTGAAACCTGAAAATTTATATGACGAAAAGGCAACAAAAATTGCACTGAAAACAGTCAGTTGTGAGGGAAAACAAAGATACCTGAAAAGTTTTACCAAGGCCCATGGTATGAGCAAGAATACATCCGAGACCCTTATCACCGGACTTCGCTTTTGTAATTGACTGGATAATATTCTCCCACATAAATCGTATCCCTGCAACCTGCAGTAACTTGCATGGTAAGAACACAGATACAACTCAACGGATAACAACACAAGGTCAAGATAATTCATCGGTCGTCATAAAAAAAAACATACACGCACACACACACAAAAAAAAAAGCAATTCCCAAAGCACTTACTAGAGTCTACTGTACAATTCGCACCCACAAATTGTTTATAGAGTGCCCTAGCATGCCAGGTGTATTCTAGAGTATTCTCGGATTGTCCAAATGAAACAAACTGACAAAAGGGAATAAGAAACTTATAATTTGTGTCTCGGACATGTGTCCAAGAGTGTCAAAAGAACGACACAGGTATGTGCCTCTAGCAAGGAGTTTCTGCTTCCTAGGCTTGGAGTAACAAATACTGTTGACCTACAATCTTCAAAACCAAGTGGATAATACGCACTCAAAAGATCTCTAGCTGAGGAGTTTCTGCTTCCTAGGCTTGGAGTAACAAATACTGTTGAGCTACGATCTTCAAAACCAAGTGGATAATACGCACTCAAAAGATTATTGAAGAACAAAACCTTCCACAATTACCTAGAAATTCGACCGGAACATGGACATGAACAGAACACTGGAGCCGCCAATTAAGCTAAACCGCATATTTGGGGCCAAAGTATGCAGCAATGATTTGTTAATGTTTGTACAAGCCCTTCATGCATCAAGTTGACGGAGGGCCAAGTCAACAGACACAGACAAGTACCAAGGCCAGGGTTTTATGGCCAAAAGAAACATACAAAGATACAAGCCCAAGGGTAAAACCCAGCCTTCAAAACTGGCTTGGAAAGGAGGGTGTCCAAGAGCTTATATGGAAGAAAGAAGCTAGCAAAGAGAAGCGTAGGAAAGAAAGAGCGGGATTTTTCTCAGTCTTTCCTAACCATCAAGTATCCAAGTATAAACTCCACATTGACCAGTGAACACAACAATTATCAGATGTAACAGGTTCCCAGTAGAATGATACGAACTTGAAATCTTCAAGACTAAAACATGAGCAGCGTAGAATAAAAACCTGATGGCCTTTTAGTTTTCCCGACATGCTCGGAGGAATACGCACAGGCTCTTCACCCTTTTCCCTCACAACATTCACTATATAACCCGTGAGAGCATCACCCAGGACTTCAACACTACAACCTTCAGATAAGTTGCCACTAAAGTTCATAGAACTCATAAGCACCGATTTGCTTTTAACCTGTGCTTCCATAGACTTCAGGCGGTCTTGGCGCTCCTAGAAAATTGGTAATACAGATAAATGTTAGGTGACAGGAAATATTGTATAAAGTAAACGACACCACTAGACAGAAATTACCTTTTCAATTGCAATTTTCTTTTTTGTCTCTTCCCCTAGTTCAGCATCGTCAAGGATTCTCCGGATTTTCTTTTTTCGTTTTCTTTTGGTGCTGATACGGGGAAAAAAGACAGTTAAAAACAGATAGAAGTCGACTGAATAGTAACCTTTTTTGGTGCTTTTTTTTTTGTAATACTATTTGAGTTTTAAAAACAGATAGCTATGCACAAGATCATATACAGTTGTAATTATAGATGACGATATCTTAGTAATTAAATCATGTTCATCGGACTTTAATAGATACATGATGGCACACGTGAAAATTGCAGAAAATGCTTAATGGAAAAAGACAAGGTATGAAGCGAATAGCGTCAAACACAATGGACATGAATCCCAAGATGTGGTAGTGAGGCCATATAAATAAGCTTCTAAAAGGGAAGTCTATTGAAACATGAAAAATATGATGAGTTTTTTCGACACATTAAAACAATGTGTACTTGCAAAAAGGGGAAAATATTAAAGTTAGTAGCAAGATCTTTCTAAAATAGGTGCGCTCCCTAGACAGGTGCTCGAATCGGCGCTCACAAGACAGGAGCTTATCGGGGCGTTAAGGCAGTTATTCTCTTACTTTTAAGGGAGTTATGCTAAAGTGAATATAAGATTATGAGAATCATATTAGTCAAGAAGTTTTGCAAATTGAGAATATATAACTTCCAATAATTACACTTTAAGATTGGAAAAAATTTCAGTAAGTATCACTTTTCCTTTAATGGGTAAGTATTTAAAGATATTTTATATACATATTTTTATATAATCTATATACGCTCCTTAGTCGCTCCCAACCTTAGGAACTTCTAGGTGCCTCCACTCCCCCGCCCCCGCTTCGTGCTACTAAGTATTGAACTACTAGTGGTGATGGTGGAGGTGTTGAGAGTACATGATAAAGGGGAGGAAGATGAGCTGAATAGGGGATTTGGGTCACGATGTCTTGGAAGGGTAAGGAACTAAAGAGGCTTCAATATTCAATCAACTATGATGCACGGAAGAGGGGCAAACCTTACAATCAACCGAGACAGAAGTCATGGAATACAAAGTCTGTTAGTGCAATGTGGGTTCTGATGGAAGAGTTTACAAGAAAGTTTAGGTTCAAGCATGCACAGATTACTTCTTCCATGGTTAATGGAAAGGCTGGAGGGGAGAAGTGGAAGTCATTGACAGAAGAGGAAAAAATCGTCTCCTGTGAATCACATTTAAAATTCAAGGTACAATAACGGAGGACAAGAATTCTACCAACCAAAAGAAAAAGCCCACACTCTTCAAATGGTTCTCAATTACTAGAATAAATAACAAAGACACCTCTATGAATGGAGAGTAGATGCAATACCCAAAAAGAAGCTTGGGAACAAAATTTTCCCCTTGAAGCCTTTTTGATTGGTTATCCAGTAGGATTTCGGTTTTCCTTTGTAATTTTAGTATTGTTTTCTTTTTTCTTCAACACAAAATTTTCAACCATCACCATAAACTGAACCCAAAAGGAGAGAGAGTTTTACCCAACCACCGGGGATTTTTGAGGGAGTAGACAGAATTCATGGTTAAGCAATGCATTCTGTGTCGTGGACATAGAACATGAACGCATTAAAAATCGACAGAGGACACCTCAAAGCTTGAGGTGTGGAGCTGATATGCATCCTATGCTTAGAGGACACAACTGTCATAAGGTCCTAGATATTTCTCCTTTACGCCTTACGATGTAACATTAACTAGCGTGGAAGAGCATACCAAAAAACTAGAGAAGAGGGGTGGAAAGGGCTTTGATAACAAGGAAAGATTTACTTTGGTTCACTTTATTTTGGACGATAATTAATTTTGGTTTAAGACTTCCGAGTGGACAATAAGGTTAAAATATTGATAAGGTTGAGTTTGTCTTCCAACAAACAAAGGGGTCTTGGATGGCAACTTCTTATCTAAGAATAAAGCTTTGCTTGGTAAGTGGTGAGAGAGATTTGCAATTGAACAAAAAAATTGATGTTAAGAGTAAGTAGTCGTCTTCATTGTATGGTTAAATTCTTAAATGCTTGACTGGGGAATTCTCATTTCTCAGTCTCCATGGAAATGGAAGGATCTGCATCGTTTCTCTTGATTCATTCATTTCCTTGAGTGTTTTGTCACCTTGATTTTAACTTTTTTTTCCCCTCATGGTTGTAAAGCCTCCATTGCATCCATCATCCATGGCTTCTTCCACCATGTGGTCCCAATTTCATGGAAGATTAATTTCTTCGGGAATCTTAATGATGCAAGCAAATGAGTTGGTTGTTTTATTGTATATTCTCGGTGTCGTCTCCTTGAGTCATGGATCCACTGCCAAAATAGTATGGTCTGCTAATACATATGGATTCCTTTCTAGAATCTTTTTTTTATTTTCCAAGTATACATTTTTTTGGCTCCCCTGAAGATGATTTGGGATACTATTTTGCTTCTTAAAGTCAATTTGCAAAGTCCTGGTTTCACAACAAGCACTATTGACTATATCTATGCTATCAGTCCGAAGAGGCCTAATTGCTTCATGAGTAGGGCGAGAGAAATCAATGGAGCACTTAATCCTGCACTTCCCGATATATGTGGACTTATGGCACAAATGTTTCTCTTGGTGGAGATGGGTTGGGAGACCTTGACTTCTTGCATCCAGAATTTTTCTTATAAACATCTTGGGTAAATCCAAATTGAGGCCGCGTTGAGATGGGACAACCATATACTAAAACAAAAGGCAAGCCAAAAATAAAAAAGCAAATTCCCACATTCCTAACAAAAGCTGAACACCAACACACCCAACAACTCGCATCCAACTTGTGCCATGTTCACAACAGGTGTTTCCCAACAACTGTTTCAGCACCCAATGAGGTTTCTGACTCTGAAACCCATTATGAAACCAATTAACTGACACACTTTACAATTGGCTGTAGGGGTTTTGGATCCAGTTAGAAGGACCAACTGCTTTTGAGATCTCAGTTTTTTATCATGTTCTAGGTCCTTTGATCGGAAAGGAACTCAAGGTTTGTGAGGATATGTGTGAAGAAAATGGATAGTTATGGGACAAGATTTGTTAAGCCTTCATTTTGGTCTTCGGTCACTTCTCCCTCATGGGCATTCCTCTGCATTTGATCTATAGATTGGCATGTTGTATGTGACTTGTCATCACTCATTTTCGCTGTTCTTAGGACAGGCTTGTTCTCATTTATCCTTGTGTGCCAGTTTTCGTTTCTTTATAATCAAATGAAACTAAGACTGAGCCACAAAACTATACAAAAAGGACGAAAGTCACATTGCTATAGAGGATATGAATTTTGACTATTGGCTAACATTATCTAAAAAGGGGCCAAAAAAGATGCACCTGATAGAAACAGTGATATCTGCATCAGAAGAATCCGAATCACTGTCAGAGCTAGAAATCATGGGAGCTATAGATCCAATAGCTTTCTCCAACTGTAGAGTCAACTGCTGGAGAACACTTGGAGAGCAGCAACAACATTGCCAACCGGACAACTGAACTTTTAACAAGCATTCTTCGCCTAAATTCCTCTTCAAACAGGAATTACAAAATAACATTTTACATGACCTGCAACTCACTAAGTCCTTGATCCCTCCACACCATCCACAATAACACTCCGAACAATCAGGATCCTGCCGATGTAGATTATTTATACGTTCAAGGTCAAATGTGAAGCACTAGAACAAAAATTTCCAAAACGAAATGAGATGATTTTGCTAGTAGTACAGCAATTTACATCTTTATGAACTAGAACAAAAATTTACATCGTTGTGAAGCCTAGAATAAAAATTTAGGTCATTATGCACCATTGCAAATCAGAAAAACTAACACAAGCTGTAGAATTATAGCAAATCCAAATAGCTAGTTAGTGATCTTAATAGTAGCACTAGCACATAGAAAAATGCAAGAAAAACTATTTCCTTCAGAACCAAAACAACCACCACTGAAAGAACAGTCACTTGGTTTATGAAAGTTAACTCCATTTCGTACAACCAAAGAACTGTAATGGGAATAACTACAGTTGCTTAGAGTTGATGATGAGATTACCCCAGTAGCAATGAGCAATAATCACCCATTTAGTGCTCTATCAATGACTAGACATATAACTGCTACAATCAGTTCATTGAGTACTACGGTGACAATAATCATACCTGTAGATGCATCTTTTCTTCAATAAAACATTTGCAATCCCTGCAGACAATTACTTTTAGAAGTGGATGTGGTAGTACTTCAGCTGCTAGTTTATGACAAACAGTGCAGTGGAAGATCCCATTCAAACTCTTTAAGGGAGTATGAGCTGTATCGTCAATGTCAATAACAAAGGGGCGAGTCTTCTTATTATCAACCTCTAGTTCCTCACTGTCATGTGAACGCTTGGTCCCTCTGGGTTCACTTTCGTCAGGCAAAGCAGAATCAGAACACACTGAAGAGCTACCATTAGTCTTTGATTTTCCCTTCTCATGATCATCAGAAACTTCGATATTTTCATGCATGCCAATCCTCAAATTCTGACCGATCATTTCAATCTTATTACTCTCACTATCAACATCCAGATCCGCATCTGAACTAATTTCCATCTGCTTATCTGCTGGCGAAAATTCTCTTTCTATGGCCTCCTGATTTAATAACAAAGTTACAGACAAACCAATATTGAGAAACATATCTGTCTATTCAAGAGTGATCTGACCATGTTGCAGTTAAAGGTTACTGGTTTTTTCTATCTTCAAGCCAAATAAAAGAAAGAATACAATGCTAAACACAGTCCGGTCTCCGGTGTGACACAATTGAAGGAGTAACTGACAAGGGCATCGTAGCAATTGAGGCATTGTGACATCACCTCCAACTTCACCATCCCTTGTAAAAATTGAAAACGAAATCGTTCTTTTTGGTTCCTCTTGGTTATCAGTCTTCAATTCTGTCACTTCAAGATTGAGAACCATCATTTTAATACAAGTTCTTTAGTTGCGGATCAAATTATGTTCACCTAGTCAAGGATGGAGGGTTGGGGATTCAGCATTTCGATATGCGTAACCAAACCTTACTCAGTTAGTGGCTGCGGGTATATGCAAAACAAGACCATTATGGACAAGGGTTATAAGTTGCAAGTTCAGTGGTGATTAGAGGCAATGGATGTCCATGGAGGTGTGAAAATCACATGGAGAGATGAGTGGTGGAAAGAAATATATTGGCAATGCATGATATCTATCTCCGAAGAACCCAATGTAGGCACGACATGATGGAGGGATATTCCTTTTTACTATTACGAACAAAGATGCTTTGGTTACAGATTATCTGAGACCCACCACACAAGGAACATGTAGGAATCCTACTTCATTAGACCTCTACAAGAGTACAACTTGGAGATATTAATATGTTTTGAGGTTCCCCATGGGATTAAGGCAGTTAAAATGGGATGAACATGATAGGTTGTGATCATGGCAATAATGTTTCCAATTGTCGTTTGAAGAAACAAGGGGCCAGAATTCATTTCTGTCAACAAATTTTTGGGACATCCAAATTGCCATTAATGCGGAGCTTCCGAAAGGCCAGTTGGCTTCAATTTCCTCACCCTAGACTATTCGCAAAAAGAGGCTTTAGACTCCAATCAGTGCTGGTTTTGCCAGTTTTTTAGGAGAGCTAAAGTTTTGGTTGACATATTGTAGCCTTTTGTCTATGTGTGATCTTCAGCCTCTTGTAACTCCCCCTCAGAAAAAGAGGATTGAAAACACAATAGAAGGGTGACTTGAGAAAACTAGAACTACTAAAATGATTGACACAATACTGAAGAAACATGAGAGAGAACAAGCAATTTTCCAAAAACTGCTTTGTCCTTGTGTGCATCTCTGGGATGGGTAAATCCCAATGGAAAATAGAGAAGTTTCTTCAAAAAATCAGCAATCAGATTAAAAAATAACAAGAATCATCAAGAAGCAGAATATATCCGGAAATCGGAGCAACCTATATTGCCCATTTTGGGTCAAGCTATACGGATGTTGTAGAGAATCAAGAACAGAAAGCACAGACGCCACACCTGTTTGCATCTGTTTCTCTGTCTCCTTCGATTCAAATTACGCTGAAGCTTCAGGTCAAAATTTGCATCATCTTCCTCTTTGACCTATCAGTGAACATAGTTACCAATCATGAAAAATACTATACGCAGTCAGCACATAGATTTAGCAGCAGAATTATCATTAAACTGTAAATAGCCACAGAAACCTGATTACAATCAAACCGCTCTCCACAGAAAACGCGACAAACGAAGAATGTCCCACGTGTACTGCCTCATTTGGCTTTAAAAGCGGAACAATAACTTCTTTTTTTCTTTATTCAAAAAAAAATTGCATTTGTTAGTTTTCGTCAAACGTTTGTGACTAATTGATTCGTCTCGGCGAGAGGAATCGGAAAAGTAAAAAAATTTGATCAAAACTCATAATTTTTTTCAAAAAAGCAAGAATAAGTTAAAAAAAAAAAGCTGACTTATTGACTTATTTTTGTCTTTATTCAAAAATTATGAGTTTCGATCAAAATTTTTTACTTTTCCGATTCCTCTTATCAAGACGAATCAATAAGTCACAAAAGTTTGACGCAAAACAAACAAATGCAAAACAAATTTGAATAAGGACAAAAAAATAAGTCACTCAACTTTTTAATCCAAACCCACCCGTAATTTACCTCGATTCCCATTAAAAGAAAAGACTCAATGCGTGAGGTATTCATCACATGGTTTGCACTCCATTGGGTAGGACGGTAGGACTAAAGAGTAAGACAAAGAAAAATGAGATGGAAGGAAAAGCAAGGAAATGAAGAAAGCACCCATTACTATTCAAGAGTAATTAAGGGAATAGATAATAGGGAAAGGGCAATCAGACGGAGATAAAAAGAGGAAGACCTTTGCAATTGATAAATGCCTTCAAATAACACCTTTGCGTTAACATTTAAAACCCAGTGCCTGCTGGCACACTAACTATAGAGGAAACAGAAGCACATAAAAGATAGAAATAATCTAGCTAATGGAGTCTCTCCCCCTGACACAAACTCTAAAAAGCAAAAGCACTTTCCGCCCGAAAAAGCATTTGGTCCACCTAAGGGAAAGATCTTCTATCATCTTCTTTTCTTCGTCAGAATTGAAAAGAAAACATAACTTGCACATACAGGAAATAATCAGTGCGACGTAAGAAATTTAAAGGAGTAATGCATGACATCAACTACTAAGAAATACAGGGAAAGTGAACAAATGTCTTGACAAAGAATGACATAACACTAAGAAATACAGGGAAAATGAAACAAATGTTTTGACCTATGCAAAGAACAACATAACTGAATCATACAACTAACAAACCTTCTTAAAGTTTTTCTTTTGTGCCTCAGAAAGACCTGCTTCTCTTTCATTAGCTAGGGCATCTGCAACCAGTGGATCACAGTTGCTGCCATCAATGTCATCGATTTCCTCCACCTGATCAGGAAAGAAAAATAAGACTTCCAAGAAATAACAATTAGATCACAACCCTTAAAAAGGGCAAGAGCCCTACAGAATTTACGGAAAAAATTCAGAATAATAAACAATTCACAATTATAAAAAGGAGTACACTAAGTTTAAAGCCAATAATTGAGGACGGTGAAAACATACAGCATAGTCTTAAGAAAAATGATTGCCAATCCAGAAGAAATCTACTTAAACCTAATTGTCAAAAGAACATTCCCCTGACTTCGAGGCTGTTTCCTTTCCCCAGATTTTATTAGTAATTACTGTAAATCCTTCAGAGTTTCTCATTCCACAAGAGCTTTCACTCGTTGCTACCTCCTGTTTTTACTATAATTAACCACTTTTATACCATTTGGTAAATTGATAGGATTGCAGTTAAGAAATGAACCAAAAGTACATCTACATAGGCACTCAACTACTACCACACACGCGCACAGAGAGGTAATTTAAACAAGCTTGGTAAACAAGCCAGGAGACATTAGCAATCGCAATGCCAGATAAACTCGAACCATCAAGAGTGTACACGTAGAAGCACATGTAAACTTTGACCAACTTAAAGATTGATGGTAATGCAAATCCATAAACAGAATTCTACTGACCTAGTTAGATAAATATAGGAAGCGAATGATTAGATTGACAAAAAAGAACAAAAAAAGTGGTAACAAAGGAAAGCAGATGCAGTCCACAAGAAGAGCAAGGGGAAAAAATCCAAACTAAGAAAGCATTTTAAGTTTGGAAATTGCATGTTTCATGCCAACTGCACTTGGGACCAATTGGATTTTGTTTACTAATACAGTTTCCTCTGACAGTCTTATTTAACCGTTTCAAATGTAATATAATAGTCTGGTTGTTTCGTAGATGTCTGTGGCCTTTTATGATTGACTGGAATTGTCATGATTAGAATGATTTCCCTACATAAGCTGTAAGGGCCATCATATGGAACAAGATCCGCATTTGAGTTTTTTTTAAAATGTGTTTTATTTGTTCTTATTTGAGCTTTAGAGGTGAAAACTGAAAAGTGTACATGTTTTAGAATTCCTAGTAGTAGTTAGCATAGAAGGTTTCTGAAGTCTATACAAAGCAATGTCCTGCTTCTAATTCAATAGAGACTAATCCTTTACGAAATCCTTTCATGTAAGTGTGCTTCTTCTGAGATGGTGTGTTTCAAAGCGGCTGCCACAAAAACATTCCCCAATTCCCAATTATTTTCTCACTCTATATCACCTTTCACCCAATAAGCCTCCGCCGTCATTTCATCCTATTATTGATTCCTCTTTCCCAATCAGATTGCCATGAATTGATCAAAATACAACCTTTTGTCAACCAAAACAATCCCCTCCAAAGAGAGAGAGAATGTAAACTTCCAACATAATGATAAAAGTGTACTTCGCGCCAATTAAAAAGGGCAAAAAAGAAACACTTTGAAAGGGAGGTGAAGAAACTGATAAGAAAAGTACTTGTAGAACAAGATAACAATTGGTCTGTCATTGTGATCTTAAAGTGTGCGCCCCTGAAAATCACTAATTCACCACATATAAAATGGAGTCGTCTAACGGTTAGAATTCTGAGAGGCAGATAGGCTAAGAAACAAAATGGTTTATACTTAGCATACTCGAATAGGTTTCTTAAACTTAAGAACTGACAAAAAAATATCATTTACGATCATAAGAACTAACAAAACTTGGAAGACAAAATTTGGCAAAACTAACATCAACCTCTAGGGTAAAAACAAATGTGCCAAAGAAGTCTGTAACAAGATGAGGAAAACAAGATCATTAAAAACTCATATTAAACAGTCCAAGCAGTTAGGTTATAATCAATAAAAGAACATATATCTCACCTCGTCAACTCCAGGAAACTTGAGCCCTAATTCTGCAGCTTGCTGTGGAGTACTAGCAAAGTAAACAGAAGCCCAATTCTTGCTGCCAAATGATGTAAGCTCCTCAGATGAACGAGCAGAAATTAATTGGTTGAAAGAGCTCCAATCCACATCAGATTTTTCAGTTGTAGCTTCCTTGCAATCATCAATACAAAGTTTCTTCCCCAAGTAACCACTGGCACCCTCCTCCAGAATTTTGCCATGTTTCCTGTCCCATGTATAGATCCATCGTATGAATCAACCTTCACATTCAGGAATTCCCAATGCTAAAAAGGAAGAATAATATACCTTCTTATAGGCCTGTTGCTTTGAAGAAACTTTTCAGCATCCGATACAAATTCAGTCACATCATTGGTGACCTGAGATCCAACCCAGTGCGTCCTTTTTCTCCACGCTTCAGTGGAGCAACCGTTAGGAGCCTGGCTTTCAATCCACTTAAACAGACTCGGGAGTTCAACACCAGCACCATCAAGTTGCTCCTGGTTTAAAAAACAACGCAAGTAAAGGGGAGGAGGAAAGAAGGGAGAACCATCGGGGAAAACAAGTAAACCGGTTCCCTTGAAAAAAGAAAATCACACATGGAGAAGACCTTGTTGCCAACGCAAAGAGGATGGGGGGGAAGGAGAGGTCCTTTAATTTCCTAATCCACAAAATTTAGCATATTGCTCCAAAATAAGAAAAGACAAGATTGGATGATTTTCAAATGAGAATCAACAAAGAGCTAACCGCATACGACTGAGTTGTCTAGTTAAGTCAACTAAGGTAGGACAAGTGGAAAGAAACCCTTCTAGAGGATCTGATGTGATACTTAGCAAGGAACTGCAGTAGGAGGACTTTATTAGGGCTATTAGATCCAGTTTATAGGGCTGAAGGGCAAGTCGATGGTGCAGTTATAAGAATCCGAAATGATGTGTAAAAGCTGTAATGGTTTGGGACCATATTCAGCAGAAAGCCAGGAATCCATCCTCTTTTCTTGCCTGAAGACAGTAACAGAGATTTGAAAATAATGAATGTACTGTCTACGGGCAAGAAAAAAGGAAACATACATTATGTCTCCATTTAATCATGTAATAACTAATTTTTGGGAACATTATTTACAGCAAAAACTTCTTCATTTTATAACATTCAAAGTTTCGAACTGTGTCATCTAAAAACAGCAACCAATGAGTTATTACAAAAATCAAGAAATAAGCAGAGTAGCAGACCAACAAGTGAGCACTCTCTTTCTCAAGCCCATCAAGAACAGCTTCCCAGTCTTCCCTAAAAGTTTCCATTTCATCAGAAACAGCCTTCTCAAGCTATCCACGACAGAATAAGGATCAGTAACGAGTGAAAGGAAAGCAATCAACAAAAAGATTTAAAAAGGACAATTAAAGTAAACTAACGTCTTCTCCATGCAGGGATTGCGCCAATTCTTGCCGAACTTCATCCTCCACTTTTTCTAGTGACTCATCTTCGAGTGATTCTTGGGCCTCTGCGGCCTAACGTTGAGAATGACAGTGCCAGGTGATAGGGGGAAAAAATGGCAAAACTGACCGATAAGAAGTGAGAAGACCAAGCAAAGACAACATACCTTGCTCTCAACTTCTAAAAGTTCAGAAATTAGCTCTTCTATTTCTTCCTCAGTCAAATTAACCTACACCATGCAGAAAATGGATGATAGCTTCACATATTTCAACAAAAGCAATTAAGACATGGCA
>BPLS01025026.1:0-11728 GCA_019656275.1 Rhododendron kiyosumense | reverse complement strand
GGAACTAGAAATGAATTTATGTTTGATATTCGGCAATTTATACATCGCGTGCCATCCTTTTTCTTGTACACAGAGAATATGATAATTTGAGATTTGGAAAAAAGAAGGGTAATTTACACTAACCTCCTCTAAGTTTTTTGACAAATACACTGCACCACCAACCTTTCAACTGTTTACACCTTCCTCCCTTGTAAGGGATTAACTTTACTTGATTAGATTGACCCGTTCCACTAATATAAGTACTTATTTTTTAAATTAAAGATGATATATTGTAAGAGAATGACCTGTTTCGTAAAACGAATAATAAATACTTAAAAAATAAAAATCTTTACAGAACGGGGCCTGTATCTCGACTCTTTTGCTTCCTGCTGTCTTGGTGAAGATTGTGGTAGTGGTATCGATTCTTTGTTTGGTTGATTGAATATCTCTTTCCTTACCAGTTAAAGTAGCTTGCCTGGTGTGATTGTGTGTCCTTCTATAACTTGCTTGTGTCTTTTCATCCCTTACTCTGTCGCTTTTTGTTAGTTTGTGAATCCCAAGTTACTAGCCTTGAAAAAAACCTTTGTGTAATATTCATTTTGGCGATAAATTTCTTTTAGAGAATTTATACCAAGGAATTAAATAAGATTTTTTGATACTAAATGGGATGGAAAAGTAAGTCGTAACTAGAAACTTGGTATCCATAACTCTTCAAAAGAATGGCAGAGTGGATCTTATCGAGCTCGGTTATTCCCCATTCAATGAAGGTTAGTGTAATTAATTGAAAGGAAGAGGCCGTGTTTATCAAAGACCTCAGGGGTGGTTTCTGTAATTTACCCAAAAAAGAATTACTAAAGCAATATTCTTCAAAAAGGTCGGACCAAATCTTAAAAAGTTCTCGTATAATCTGACTAGGCATTGCCAGCGGACACGGGTCTTGAGAAAAAGCTGTAACCCAAACCTACAAATTCCCAACTCTCTCTCTCTCTCTCTCTACAACTCACAACGGTCTCTCTCTCTCTCTACAACTCTACAACTCGCACAAGTTCCACTATCACAACGGTCTCTCTCTCTCTCTCTCTCTCTCTCTCTACAACTCACACAAGTTCCACTATCACAACGCGCTCTCTCTCTCTCTACAACTCGCACAAGTTCCACTATCACAACGGTCTCTCTCTCTCTCTCTCTCTCTCTCTCTCTCTCTCGTCTACACAACTTCGAACAAACCCTAAACCTTCCTCAACGCTCGAACACTCCAAGGAATAATATCCACCAATCTTGATCGCTCGATCAATATTCAACTTCCTTCGCGTCACTCGCAATGGTACTTTTCTCCACACTCATCGCCGCTCAGATTCGGTTCTTGCTCCAGAGCCTCGACAAGTCCAATTCCGACTCCGTCTTCCGCGAGCTCTGTCAGGTATTTCTCACGCACTCTCTCGCTCTCATTCTCTTTACGTTCGTGCACAAATATGATATGATATGGACACACATGCAAGCGTATATGTGCATATTATATGAGTAGTTGCTTTGGTTGTTCATGATCGGATTGTATTCAGAGTTTTGATCATAACTGATTACTACGTTTAATTGAACAAATTGAAGATCTCGTTTTAAGGATCTTGATAACTTTCTTTTACTATATTCTTTACGTACTTTATTGGTTCTCCAATGGTTTAGGGTAGACTTGTGCCCTAAGTCACATAATTCGTGTTTGCGAGTGGGAGCGGGAAAGCCTTGATCTATAGAAGAACTGTAAGGCAGAGCGTCTCAGGGCATTTTCTTTATTTACTTACATTTTTATGTGTCATGCATAATATTTTGAATAATCACATACGTAGTAGTACGTAGTAAAATTTCATGCCCTAGAAAAGAAAGATATTCGTAATTTAAAAGTGTTCATGAAGAAATATGGTCATCCAGTCAATCAAACCTGTCGAAACTTAAAATTTACAACATGTAGAGATAATAAAGAATATAGTTTCTGTTTATACAAGATATAATTTATGTCAATTTAGATATTATTTCTTTTGGGGGATAAAATAATTGTTCTAGTTGTGTATATGCAAAATCCTCCTCTTTTGGTACAATAGCACAACGAGTTTTGAAACAACATGACAAGGTCTGTTGCCCAATTCATTGCTGCTGGAATGATATAGTGCCAGCCAGCTTGTCCATGCGTGCAAGGGATTGCAGATGTCGTTTGAACTCAACATATGGTGGCCTACCATTGGCTTAAACAAGGATCCAGCCAACAGATTGCGAACTTAGGTCCCTATTTACCAAACTGCATCTAGATTTCGAGCTGGTTTGTGGATTCCTGAGCTAATGCGCAGTTCGAGGGGGGGTGGTTATCCAACGAATAATGTGACTAAGGTTGTGCCCTACCAAATAACCTTGGAGGAGGCCAATGTAAAAGGAGTGGCGGATTATGCTTTAGAGATTAAATTTGATATTGCATTTCTTTGAGAAAATTGGGGTGGCAAACTCCATAACTCGAGTCAATGTGTAAAGAATTCTATTTGAAGCTTCCCCGGTTCATGTCGATCTCCTGAGATTTAGTAGATTGGTTTTTAAGTGTACTCATGAGCTTATTGAGCCAAGCTAAACAAAATAATGAGCTTCAATCTGTTTGGAACCTAGAGAAAAGAAAAGAAAATAAGGAAAATTCATTCTTGTTTTGTTATTCCTCTCAAACCAAACAAAGCCTAAAGTTTGGTCTGTTTATAAAAGGAGCAGATATTGAACGAAATCTTACCAAGCCAAGCATGAGTTAAATTTGACTAACTTGGTTCATATGACTTCTTTTCATAATATCTATATTGGTCTAAGGTGCTTTGGTTGCAGTGTTTTCCTTGCACAAAAAACAGCCTAAACACACTAAGGTAATTATCTGACATATATTTCAGGGGTTTTGATGGTTGAGATTGAAACCTACTTTCTCAGACTACCCTATAGACAACACCATATGGAGTCGGACATGAACAAATAGATTATTTTATCGAAACCACAGAAGGAGTGTTGATCAGCATTGCGTAACTTGATAATTACTAATAACTGGAAATTTATGGAACAGTTTAGAAAATTTCAAAATAATTTGTTTAAAAAAAATAAATCTGGAATGGATTGAACTGTAGAATCGGATTGGTTTGGGTCCGATGGTCATGACATGTTTGTATAGATAACTTGATTCCTAAGATGCTCTTTGCATGTAATGTATTTGGTGTTTCACATGTACGACTGTATGATGTTAGCGAAACTCGTTAGTTTGCTATTTTCATACTGGCGTGATGTTATTTGTCATTATATTGACGAATGTGATCTTAGTTGTAAAAGGCTCAAGCCGCTAAGGTCCCCCAAGCCTAGCACAAACTTGAATTATTAAGATAGAAAGAACATCTTTCTGTGAATGGAACCTACTAGAAGGTTTGGCCTGACATATATTGAGGCACTTTCGTTTGATGAGCCTGGGCCTTCTTTGGTCCTAGGTGTGCATTTGACAACAGTGGATGTGTTGTGTCAGTTTTAATGTCCATAGGAGCAACTATAGTTGATCTTTGTCATTTGTTATAGGAATTATTGGGGTTCTACTGCAAGCATTTCTAGTTGATTTACTCATTGGGTGATAATTGTTTGTTGGTGTAGTTTGTTGACTATGGATGTGAGGGTAGCATACTGCTGCTCCAAACCTGCTTGGCTCATTCAAATTTTCAAGAGGGAGATGTGCACAAAATGCAACTGAAGTCTGATTTGCTAGCTGGAATCTTCAGATATTTATTGCAATGTCCGAATTTCAGCTCCATATTTTGTGAAGCAATGAGGAACATGGTCATGAGTGAACGATTTATTTCAGATTTTTGTGATGCATTACAGTTATCACTTTATGAAAAAGTTGGGGTTGGCCTTTCTTTGGCGGACTCCGAGAATGTAGCCATTAGGACAAATGGTAAGTTTCTTGATTCATATGTGTTGCTGCATCCTTCCTCTGTGTGTCAGTCCCTTGATACCTTATTTTGATCAACTGTTGATTGGTTATCAGGACAAAACTTTTGCATAGGCCAGATTGATCAGTTGTTGAGAAGTTCTGCTGTATTAGAGTCTGCTGAGCAAATTCAAAATGTTATTATGTTTTTGGATCGCTCGGATGGCCTTTCTAAGCATGTGGATTCCTTTATGCAAATGCTATATTTGATGGAGCCAAAGGAGAGGACTCCATTGATATTATCTCCATTGCTTTCTCATGATACAGTCGAGGCCAGGTTCTTAAGTTACTTATTTCTATCTTCTTCTTCTTCAGATGATGATGATGATGAACTACAAAATTATAAAATTGATTTCTTCATGTATTCTACCGTTTAATTTGGTAGTAACCATATTAATCATCACAGTGCCATTTGTGGTTGTTGTAGGAATATGGATTCATTCTACAGTTGTAGAGAAAATGAGTTTGATGCGATTTTGGCAGAGATGGCGAGTGAAACCAGCATGTCGTCTATTATGTTGGAACTGGGTTATGGATGCACAGTTGACGCTTCACATTGCAATGAGGTGTTATCTCTTTTCTTGCCACTCACTGAAGCCACACTATCAAGAATACTTGGTACAATTGCCCGCACGCATACTGGTCCTGTGGTCAACCAAAATTATTGTTCAACGTTCTACACTTCTATTGGTGGCAGTGTCACTTATGACTTATCATGTCTGAGCTCTTGGAATATTGATGTCCTCATGGATTCAATTAAGCAACTTGTAAGTTCAATTGATTATTTAGCTTTCATTTAATACCATCTTCATCTCTCAACAGTGAGACTAGGCAATATTGGTTTCTCACCAAGACATTGATGTTTCTGACATTAGGCTCCTGATACCAACTGGATACAAGTTATGGAGAATCTGGATCATGAGGGTTTTTACCTTCCTAGCGGCCAGGCATTTTCCCTTTTGATGTCCATTTATCATCGTGCATCTCAGGTATTATGTTCACTTCTCTATTGGACACTGCAATTTTACTTCCTGCGGAGCTAATACGTAATCAATACAAAATGAAATATGCAGGTTCCCTTTCCACTGCATGCCTTATGCAGATCTGTCTGGAAGAACGTTGAGGGCCAGTTGTCTTTTTTGAGATATGCTGTTTCAGCACCACCAGAAGTATTTACATTTGCCCATTCTTCTAGGAATCTGGTATGGTTTGCCGCATGTCCTCGTATATTACATTTGCATAAACCTCTTTGTATCGTTCTTTTTCCTGCTTATGGCTTTACCGTTTATTTCCTGTAGGCGTGTGCTAATGCATTGAGTGATAAGGTGGTTCCACAAGGACTAACAAATCATGCGTGGATATCTCTTGACCTTCTGGAGATGTTGTGCTGTCTAGCTGAAAGGGGCCATGCTAAATCTGTCCGACAAATTTTGGAGTTGCCTCTTAAACAATGCCCTGAACTTTTGTTGCTTGGGATTGCTCAGATTAATGTATTTACTTGCGTGTTTTTTTTTTTTTCATTTCTTATGGTGATTTGTCACTCTCTGTGTTCAAGTAGTGAAATCACGTGTTGCCTTTGCAGACTCCCTATAATCTACTTCAATATGAAGTGCTTTCTGCTGTATTCCCCATAATAGTTGCCCATACCACTGGAAGTATTATCGTTCGGCAGCTTTGGCAATCTAATCCCAAGCTTGTCTTGCAAGGATTTCTGGATATAATGAGAACAGACCAAGGCAACATGGTTAAAGTTTTGGACATTTGTCAGGAGTTGAAGGTAAAACTGATCTATTATTTGCTGTTTGTTAATTAGCTGTTTGAAAAAATTGGGAGTACTAATATATGAGATGATTAATCGAAAAGACTATTTACTTGAAGATGTACTATTTAACTTATCCTGATTCGTGAGTCGGAAGACCTTATCCTAATTGTGAATTGCATCCGGTCAGAAAACTAAAGCAAGAAATTCAACGGGAAAGTTGTTTTCAATGATGAACACCTGTGTAATGGTAACTGGTAAGACGCTTGCCTCCATAAGAAGAAATGCCCCAACACAATCATTGACAGTATGGTAGCGTATTGTTTATGCTATGGTTTATGGCAAGTCATATATGTATGTGAGAAAACTGGTTTAGATGGCTGGGCATGTGTTACCAAATGCTGTCTAGTGTACCAGTTGGAAAACGGCGACTGTTCAGTTTGTCGGTGTTGCAGGAAAAGGTAGTCCATAGAGGAGATAAGGAATCACTTACAAAACTTGTGGTCTTGGGCACATCACCGAATGGAAAATTGATGGTATTCTTGTGAGGCACAGCTCTTTAGTTAAAAAACACAGCTGAATATGATTAATTGTTTCTTTACAGGTCCTCTGCTGATTTTTTAAAAATGTTTTTGCTCCTTACTCTTTATGCTTTTTTATGTCAAGTAAAACTGCCTTATAGTATGATGCTATCTGCTATTGTTTGTTTATCTAGTTTCTTAGTTCATGTCATATTGCAGATTCTGTCATCCATACTGGAGCAGGTGCCAATTTACTTCAGCATCCGACTTGCTGTTGTTGCCACACGGAAAGAATGCATAAATTTTGTGAGATGGTTGGATGATAATATAAGAACTCATAAAGATGTATTTGTTGAGGTTGGTTTCTTGGTTCATGCTGAGGCTTTAAGTTCATTAAGTCAACAAAATCCTTGGGTTCTATGCTAAAATTATGTAATATCCCTATTGCTAACTTCAGGAGTGCCTTGAGTTTTTAAAGGAGATGCTTTTTACACCAGAAGCTCTTTCTGAAGATTCCTTTCAACATTCTTGCGGTCTTGCAAACTTAAATCTCAACATTAGTTCAACCATTTTGAAGGTTGGATTTCTTTACTTGTGTTGTGTTTTATGCTATTTATCTTCCATGATTTCTTAGTTCATTCGGTGGCTTGTAACAATATAATGATTTTCAGGCCCTTGATACTAATGCTGTACATATTACCTCTGAGAAGCTGTCTGAGGAACTGAAAAGGTTTTGTAAGGCATCCACAGATGTAGGTCTGAGACTGCAGAATGTTAGGAATTCAGATTCAACACCACCTGATGACTGTTCAGATGATATAGAGGCAGAAGCAAACACCTACTTTCGTGAATTATTTTCTGGTCAGATGACTTCTGATGCTATGGTTGACATGCTTGCTCGTTTCCGGGAATCATCTGAGAGAAGGTTACTTATCAGCTTGGTTATTTGGTATCTGCTAAAAGTAATCGGAATAAGTGCATAACAAATTTTTTTCCATGGCTTTGGTTGTCTGTGGTGCCTTCCTGTTTTGATTTATCAGAGATTGATGGCTTTGTAAGTCCACTCCGTGAATATATGCAAAAGGTTTTTTTTGTCCATATATCTATTGTCATTCATCGAGAAATTGTAAACATTTATCGTATCTTCTTCTCCATAGTTTGATTTGTGCATTGCATTATGCAACGCCATGCAGAACTCTTGAGAGTGGCTGCTTCCATTCTATATGGAGGGTTTTATACTTACCCCACATTACAGCTTTTACCACACATGCGTTTTTGTGAGATTGATATTTTGTTTAATTTTTGTCTATAGTTTATTAGTGCTATCTTGGCATAGAACAATTCTTATCTGTTCCACCTCAACATAGCTGTTCCACCTCAACAAAGCTTGTTTAAGTTGTTTGTGCAATATACCAACATCTGAATTTATCATAGCAAAGTGGTTTATCTAGTAAAGTAATTTCGACGTCATTCACTTGTATTACTGGGCAGACTAAGTGTGATATCTATTGTCATCATTTAAACATCGACTCCTGACAAGCTTCTTTGTGATTGGCAGGGAGCAATTGATTTTTGAGCGAGTGATACAAAAGCTATTTGGGGAGTGCTGTTTATTCCCTCGGTATCCAGAAAGACAGCTTAATACTACAGCTGTTCTAGTAGGTATGATTCCTTGTTACTTTCTGAGTTTTTTTCTCCCTTTTGCTGAGGTAGGATGCAAGGGGAAGGGGAGAACTGGCCACGGTAGAGCCAAGAGTAACAAGGCATAATTCAAAAATTGTTCACTGTTACGTGCTGCGACCGAGGAACTACGGTCCTTTTCTAGGTATTGCTTCTAGGTGCTAATAATGATTTGCTTGAAGTTGCTACAGAATGACTTAACCCCTCGGGACTGCTCTTTTATGTCCCAGCCTCTAATGAAACTGAATGTGCCCAACCTCTGGCAGCCCGGATTTAGGTTTACTTGGAGAGTTAGAATGGGACTTCTGGGTAATCTGTATGGGTACACCATTTGGTGTACACCGTGTTGTTTGGGACCCTGGGTCCCACACAAATGATTGGAGCTACTCAATTTGTTTAAAATATTTGTATAAGGATTGCTGTAAAAAAGTCAGCTTAGTCGGATATCGGTGAGGGCTTGATCAGTTATTTGCTCAATTTTTTGTAATAAATCAGTTATTTTAAACAAACTGAGTGGATCCGATCATTTGGTGTACACCAAATGGTGTACCCATAGTTTTATTGGTATTATAGAGTTAACTGAAATTAGTCTCGTGGAGTGATTATTTTCCAGCCAAGGATTTAAATTGCCTCACCCAGAATTAATATTGAGGACGTATGAGTCCTGTCATTGGTATCATATTCATAGAGGTAATGCTCATAAACATGTGAGCTAGTTATCCACTGGAATGAAGTGACTGGAAATTGTATGTTTGACTCCGTAGCTATCAAATAAATTTTGTCACAACTCTGAGGTTTGCCTTTTTGCTTATGAATGAGGGTTTCACAAAATTTGATAATCTTCGTTAATGCTCTTCATCTTTAGAATGCCTCTGTTCGTTTGATCTTGTATGCCTCTGTTCTATTGGGTTTGATCATGGTCCAACCTGTTATATCTCCTAATACAAAAGATTTATCTTCAAAATATGCTTTTATCGTATATGATCCATTTAAATGTCTGGCAGACATCCTTATTGGCTGAAAAAAGTGGGGATATTTTCTTGAGTTAGAGAATAAAAACTGACCCAAAATGACTCATCAGCTTACAATTTTATAGGGTGGTAAATGTGAATCGTTTATGGCGTTGAACACCTGAATGAAACCTATTCAGTAGTTTATTCAGTTATAAACGATAACAAGGTACAAAATACTGTATTGTATCAAACTAAGTATTGAGGATGACTCTACTACTAAGCAATTTTGGCTGGGTCCATGGTCCAGTTCTCAACTGTTTGATGCATTATACTGTTGTGTTCATGGCCAAATCTGTCTGGCAATAGGTTCACCCAATGTTAATTTGTATAATATTTTTTGAAATCTGGCAGTCAGGATTTAGATTTACCTAGAGAGTCAGAATGGGACTTCTGGGTAATCTGTGTTATAGTGTTGACAAAAATTTCCCAGCCGAGGATTTAAATTGCCTCATGCCACCCAGAATTAATATTGAGGACACAACCATGTGAGCTAGTTATCTACTGGAATGAAGGGAGTGGGACTTGTAATTTTTACATTTTAGCTATCAAATGATTTTTTGTCACAATTTTGAGGTTTGCCTTCTGTGCATGTGAAGGAGAGTTTCATCTTGAGTATCCATTAAGCCTTTGTGTCATTTGATTGTGTATGGCTCTGTTCTTTTGGGTTTTATCGTTGTCCAACCTGTTATATCCACTAACACAAAAGATTTATCTTCAAACATGATGTTAACGTATATGATCTATTTAAATGTCCGACAGACACCCTTGTTGACTGAAAGAAACAAGGACATTTTTGTGAGTTTGAGAGTAAAACTGACCAAAATGACTAGGCAGCTTACACCTTTGTGGGGTGGTAAATGTGGATCGTTTGTGATGTTGAACACCTGGATTAAACCTATTCAGTAGTATATTCAGTTATTAAAGGATTAACAGGTACTCCCTCCATCCCATAAAGTTAGGCCCCTTCAAAACTACGTGCAATTTTCAAACTGAAAAGTAAGGTACTTATTGAAGTATTTTTTTGTGCAATATGGATCTTGTTTGATAGATCTTGATAAGATCTTATAAACGGTGCAAAAGAAATTGAAAAATTCATTTAGTAGATACGTTATTTTTAAGTTTGAAAATTGCACGTGGTTTCATAGGGGCCAACTTTATGGGACGGAGGGAGTACCAAATATTGTGTTGTATCAAACTAAGCATTAAGGATGACTATACTACTAAAGCAATTTTGGCTAGGTCCATAGGACAGTTTACCTGTTTGATGCATTGACAGAGTGCATACTGTTGTGGTCACAGCCAAATTTGTCTTGCAATAGGTTCACCCAACATTGATTTGTGTAATATTTTTTTTGTGATGAATGTATTTGGGCTTTTGTTGTTCGTATCACCTTATGGTTCTTGATTACTTTCCAGGTTCCCTGATAAAGCATAGGCTTGTGACTGATCTTACACTTGGTTTAGCAATACGTACTGTTTTGGATGCATTGCGTAATCCTCCAGACAGAAAAGTTAGTTTTGAGCTTTCATGCGCCTTTTATCTCTTTCTTGCTCTATCTTCAGTTTCCTATAAATGTATATCTTTTAAATTAAAGACTTATAATGTTTCTCCTCCTAGATATTTGCTTTTGGGACTCTGGCTTTGGAGCAGTTTCTTGACCGCCTGGTGGAGATTCCACAGCTTTGCCATCATATTTTGCAAACATCTCATTTACGGGGTACTCGTCCAAAACTTGTTGCATATATTGAGCATACTCTGGCTCAGAAATCATCATGCCACTTGGAATCAAATGGCAGCAGTGCTTCTGCTGCTCTGTGCAGTGGTTCTACTCCAGCCACAGTAAAAACTATGGAGGTACAAAATAAGTTTATTCTATTGACCCTTGGAATGTATTTAGGTCACCTAAAACACCCAAGTTGCTAATTTCCATTGTGATTGATGCACTTTAGTCAAACTATAACTATAACGCATTTATATCTAAGTTGTAATACTATGTCCATTCTGCTTCATAATGTTGATATTGCTTCAATAACAATGTTAAGCATGTTATAGGGGACTCATGTGAGGATTCTTTGAGGGATGGGTAGCCAGAAATTTAGACCTGGCTATGAATGGATTTGTTACTGTTCCAAGATAACAGTTGACAACTATTACTGGTAATGCGGCATGGTAAAATTTAGTCACTCGTTGACTAATGTAGGCATGTACTGCACACGGATCCACTCGTCAACTTGAGTTTCCTGTCTTCCAATAAGATGTTCTTCTTGGCTCTAAATATGGTAGTTTAACTCAAAAGCTCTAGGTCACATTCATTACCTAGGAAGCACAAATATTGACATGCCATGACACAGGGACATATAGACACTTCATTCGTCTAAATCCTAACATTAGGATATGGACACATCAGGGCATGTTGAATAAAATATATGTCGAAATTGTGTATCTATATATTCCTAATTCATATAAAAGATACCAACATATTGCAATCAAAATAGATAAAAATTCGGTAATTAGTGTACCTCAAAGGAAGGACAAACTAGTTTTCACCAAATTGAGATTCTATGCATGTCATACTATGATACTAGTCTGCTTGTTCAATGAAGAAGAATAAGAGAGTCCGATACAGTGACTTGTGAATAGGGATTGGTAACCATCCAACTGACCTTCCTTTTTTCGTACTCTTCCCTCTTGGTTAGGGCTTGACGAATGAACTGAAAAAAGAAACCTTTGCTTTATTGTTTTTTTTTTTGCCAAGTTCCTTTATGATTTTCACCCACCATCAATCAATACAGC
>BPLS01025016.1:18220-29666 GCA_019656275.1 Rhododendron kiyosumense | reverse complement strand
GGATTATGCACACCCCTGACCCATTAATTCACTACCACGTGGCCGCCGAACCGCTGTGACCGGAATCAAATTCGACATTTTATTGACCAATGTGAAGGTATTTTAGGGTATAAAACCCAAAGTGAAGAGAATCCAATCAAAATAGAACCTTAATTCCACAAAAAGCAGAGTACATCACATGGAAAACAGGGTTGTACTGGAAAATTAAGGACTGAAAGAGTTGAGTCCGCCCACTTCCATGATAATACCACTAAACTGGACTGTTAACTATTCAAAATTGGACGACAAGAAATTCTCCAACTACCTGATTTAACAGATGGTTCAAATGTTGCTATAGTTTGATATCGTCTTCCACACGGGTTTTTAAGTAAACAAAATATATATATATATATATATTGGCACTCCAAAAATTGATACAGACACACCAAAATAAGTTAAATTCCAAAGTCACTTTCCTTTGTATTTTGGAGTGTCTGCACCAATTTTTGGAGTGCCAATATCATTTAAAAAAAACTGTGTTCTTTACTTTAAAGGCCACCCAAACAAAAACACTTCTCCAAAGTTTGGGTTCCTTTCTACAGGGGCGGCAGAGAGAGAGATCACTCAATTATTTGGGAACAGATAAGTTTGTGCTCCTCTAATGCATAAACCACATTTTAACATAACCCCTAAGTTTGAAATGAACCCAGCCATAAAAACCCCTTTTACTGAGATTTCGGTGGTAGCGGCAGCGATCGGCGGCGGATGGCGATAGGAAGCAACGGTGGTCGCCGATCAAAATAAAAAGGCAACGGTGGTTAAGAGAGAGAGAGATAGAGAGAGAGGTAACGATTAGAAAGTTGCAGGTGAACTTGTAAAGCATTAGAGGGAGATAAGGAAGTATAGGACTAAACTGTTACCTTGGAGAAGAAGAAGCCGTGGTGATCGGAGAGACAGAGAGAGAGAGAGAGAGAGAGAGAGTAAAGACTGGAATGTTTGCCTTTTAGTACAAACTCTACAGAGGAATAAGAAATTTTTCAGTGCCCGTGGGAACGGGCCACGTCGTGACGTGGACCATCTCGAACGTCTAATAAAGTTTTGAACGGTCCAGACCTGTTCGGCTATTTTAAAGTGTGAAATAACTAAAATATCTCTCAGCAGCCGAATAGATATGAGCCGTCCAAAACTACATTGGAAGGCCGAGATTGGTGCCGGGCACCACGTGTTCCGTACCCACCAGGCACTGAAAAATTTCTCGGAATATGAGGGAAGGGCTCGTGGGCCGAGAGAAGTACCACTACTACTACGGGTATGGGTGATTTTGCTAAAGGAGTAAGCAAAAGGACTTTTTTTATTATTCAAAATTTTTTATACTCCATATTTATTAATTTTACGTCAAATTTTTGTGATTTATTGATTTGTCTCGCTGAAAAAAATTGAAAAAATAAAAAAAATTGATCCAAACATAATTTTTTTAAAAAGACAAAAATAAAGTCTTTTTATTTATATTTGAAAACTTATGAATTTCAATCATAATTTTTTATTTTTTTGAATTTTTTCATTAAAATGAATCAATAAGTAACCAAAGTTAAAATAAATAAATGTCAAAAAAATTTAAAAAAATACCAAAAAAAAAAGTTACTGTCCATCTCCAATCGTTGAACTAAAATTGTGAAATTATACTCTCTCCGTTCCAATTTAAGAGTCCCTCTTTCCTTTTTTGGACGTTCCAAAATGAGTGTCCCATTTAAAAAGTTACTCCAAAAAAGCTAGAACTTTCCCATTTTGCCCTTTCTTTTTCAAACTTAAAAAATCATTAAATTATGATGTGAAAGGACAATTTTAAAAAAAGTATACTTGGCGGCAATAGTATAGCAACGATTCTGAGTTTCTCCTTGGGAAATGTGACTACCTGAAATTGCAGAGGCAATTTAAACCAAAAAGAATTGAAAACCACTTAAGGGTAAAATTGGAAACTAGAAAATATGTCAATGCAATAATGATGTTTCGTAAAATAGTTGGATTTCCGTAAAGGGACTCACAAATTAGAACGGAGGGAGTATGACATAAAAGGACAAAAATGGGTCTAATCAATTACAAATTGTGTGTGCAAATTTAGTTTGGATCCCTCTACTTTTCTCTCTCCTATTCACTTCCAGCACCACACACCCTTTCTCTCACCTCTCTCCTTTACTTTTCTAACAACATTTATCTTTCCTTTTTCTCTTCATCGCTCTCTTTATCTGTACTTTTTCGAATGTTCTCATTAAAACGAATCGATAAGTAACCAGAGTTAAAACAAACAAATGTCAAAAAAAATTTAAAAAAGACTCAAAAACAAAAATTTTACTAAGTCCATCTCCAATCGTTTAACTAAAATTGTTAAATTATATGGCATAAAAGTACAAAAATAGGTCCCAATCAATTACAAATTATGTTTGCTAATTTAGTTTGGGTCCCATCATTTTTTTTTCTCTCCTATTCACTTTCGGCACCACACACCCTCTCTCTCTTTTCTGACAACATTTATCTTTCTTTTTTCTCTCTCTTTGGTCAATTGGTCTCCTTCAATCTTTCTCCTTTCTCTCTTCTCTCTCTGGTTGCAATTTGATTCTGTTATTTTATTTTCTTTCCTGATAACAATTGTTGATTTTTAATTTCCGTTTGACAAAAAAAAAAAATTTGTTGATTTTCAGAGAGTTTCATTTTTTTTCTTGGTCAAACGGAAATATATGCTCCGATTCAATTTTCATTAATGCAGCTCCATACCTAAAAAAGAAATTATCTGAGAAGTATACAAGACAACAAAATAAAAAAGCTCATGTTCAAGTGGAATCAATAAACGATAATCGACCACCAAGTTGAAGCAATAATCACAAGGGACCTCATACCATGTCCTCCTCAGTACATGACCAGTGACTCTCCCCCAATACCTTCCTCACCGATTCATCCTCGACCCATCTTGGATATTAGATAGGCTATTGGTGTATGAGTTCACTCGATCCATGTGCTAACCAGTTCTATAGTACTTAGCTAACAACATCATATTTGATACATATTATTCCACTTTCCAATGATATCCACAAGATTGAACAAATATCACGAGATTATGAAAAGGAATCCAAAAATTAGAGTGAAGAATGGATTTCGGAAATGGGAAGCATATCGTATACTTCCCGGATTGCCTCAAATATGACCAGCCGTTTTGTCCACGAATCAATGCCTTAAAATATATTTGGACTAAATATATTACTAGCCCACCAATATCCACAATTCAAAACATCACTAATAAATTTTTAAGCTTTTTCCCCTTTCTCCCCTTCTATTCTTTCTTTCTTTTCTCTTGGTGGTGTGTGGAGGAGAGGGGGCCTATATATACTAATGAAGAAAGGATCTAGATCATATCTAGAATATCATAATCATATCTCTTATATAATCCTTTAAAATCTAACAATATCTAGCAAAATCTATATAATATCTAATAAAATCCAATCCAAGTATAACTATTAGATATCCAATCATATCTTATATTATCAAGGAATATAAAATCTAAGTATATCTAAGGTTATCTAGAATATTCTCATAAATCTAGAGACACCTAATTTGGTCCATTAAGATGCCAACTCTCTCTCAATCTCCCTTAAACCATTTTTTAGATCTCTCTCCCTATATCTCCCAAGGTCTCCCCTACATTCAAGTGAATAACGATCCTACGGTAATACTATATCTAGGCTTGGAGAGCCAGGCATATCTCTCCTAGATTCACCCATCTATCTCTCTAATTTTCTCCATATATTTCCTAGATTTTTAAGATTATGAAGTAGGGCTAGGGTTTCCTAGAAAATCTAAGTTTAGATTTATCAACTAACAAAATCAATTATATTTACAAAAATACTTCAATAAAATGTTTAATTTTATTCGAAAAAAATATTGGCCCGAGATTCGGATCATTACAAGTAAACTGGTCTTGGCCAATATAAAATAATCAATTGACCAGCAATTTTCATCACTTGACAATGAATTCTGGTTCGCATACTTATTTCATGCAACATGGATTATTTTGCACCAAAACTGTAATTGGTGATTATAACATGATAAGTTGATCACAGTTTTGTATTTTTATGCCGATATTCATCAATTCATAATTTTGTGTTCTAGTTGTATCATGTCATGATCATTTGACCATTAATTTGCAACCTTATTTCATGAACCATAAAGTATATTCCACCAAAACAGGCGTTGGTCAATATAACATGATAGGTTGACCATATTGTTGCATTGTACTAATCATGTTCATTTGTTCATATATTATCTACAAACGTCCTATATCTGCATGAACTTATTCCATGAAAGATGATTAAATTACAATCAAAATAGGTTTTAG
The DNA here is from genome assembly GCA_019656275.1 of Rhododendron kiyosumense. Taxonomy (NCBI): domain Eukaryota; kingdom Viridiplantae; phylum Streptophyta; class Magnoliopsida; order Ericales; family Ericaceae; genus Rhododendron; species Rhododendron kiyosumense. The sequence goes on along the minus strand of BPLS01025016.1, from coordinate 25,303 downwards.
CATGCTCACCGTTTTGCGTTTAGATTACTACCATGATTTCAGCGTTTCATGATCATTCTTAATCTATATTGAATTTGATTTAATGAACACGACCTACTTTAAAAACACTGTCAAATCAAGGAACATAACCTACACAATTGAGGAATCGTATTCATTAGGGAAACATGATATATCTATATCATGCCACGCTTCCAAACAACAAACCTAACAAGTTTTTCCTTATAACATGACATAAAACACGAAATCATGCAAACCGGATACTATTTTCATGAATTAACTCACTGAATCATGCCGGATTGAGGCACACAACAACAAACTTAGTGGACTGGCCACAAACATATACGCGTAACCCAGTTTCAATAGGCAAACCCAAACAACGAAGCCAAATTTAACGGATTCTGGGCATGTCAGTTTCGTCCCCTTCTTCTACGTTGGTGGCTTCAACTATGAGCGACTGGATTGATTTGTTGCGTTTTTTAAGTTTCCTGAAAAAACTCCATTTAGAAAGAACAGGGGAATGCATGTGCCTTTATTCTCCATCGGAATACACAAAAAAGGACGACGGAATGGATTCGAGTCTCCGATTGGTATGAGTTTTGACTGGTCTAAGGTTTTATTAAAAAATGGAGGACGAAATTCGAATGGGGGATTCCGTTACAGTTTGATGTTGAAGATTAAGATCTACGACGACAGTTTCGGAATTGAAAGGCGAGATTTCTGCGGGACCGACAGCAAAGAATTGTCATATTCTCGCGAGGACGGAAAGATTTAAGAAATCATCCCAAAATTCGACCCTACCGGTATAAAAATTAGTAAAAGGATAAAAACAAAAGTGGCTTTCCATGACAGGATGAAAACATAAGTGAGGAAGGCTTTAAGGATGGATTTTAAAGTCTCCCAAAAAAAAGGGACAGAGTTGGTGCAAGAGAAAAACAGACCAGAAACCTAAGCAACGTAGGAAACACAGAGCATACTCCACACCAAACAAAACACCTGCAGCTAAGGAGAAAAAATACAAGGAGCCTTCCTTGAGGAGAAAGAGAGATCACTTCCTGAATTGAAGAGTAATCCACACCCCCAGCCCAAGAAATTGGTAAACAGGTCTGGATCAAACTTGTAAACTCAGCCATCAAACCATGTGAATGGTAATGGAATAGACGTATTACCAGTTTATAACAAGAGTAGGATCGAAGGAGATGTTTCCACATGGTAATGACGATGATTACCGTTTGACCATAAATCTGCATTCCGATCGACATCAAGATATTGATATCCATCACGCAATGGAGCCGTCTTGGATGAACGAGTTCAGTGGAGTAATGAGGAATGTGAATGGGCCTGTTATGGCTGCTAAAATCATCACCTTGCCCTTTGCGGACCCCAAAAGCGTGAAAGTTCACTTGTGGAACAATCTCACTCATGGTGTTGTGAAAATATCTTCTGCGAGTACAGCTTGCATGCCTTTCGTCCACAGGAATGATAGAACATTCAAACTCACTGATCCATCAAGCCACCTTCATTTGGCTTGATAATTGGCATCCAAATGGTCCCCTCTACAAACTCTTCAATGACAGGTCTTTATCTAAACTTGGTTCCTCTTTATATGATAAAGCTAATTCTTATATTGTGAATGGTGAGTGGCACTGGTCTAGGGCCAGAAACAGGATAATTCAGCAGATTCAAGCCTCAACCCCTATTTTAACTTTGGGGGATGGAGATGATCTGATTACTTGGTCCATCTCTTCTACCAGTCTTTATTCTACCAAACATACATGGGAAGCTATACGGAACAAAAGCCCAAAGGTACAATGGTCTTCCTTTGTCTGGTATTCCCAGAATGTTTCAAAATGGGCTTTTATTCTTTGGGTTGCTTGCCTTAAGAGGCTTGCTACTAGAGACAAGCTCAAAAGGTGGGGTATGCAAATTGATTCCCTCTGCATTCTCTGCTCTCAGACTGAGGAATCTGCGGCTCATCTTTTCTTTGACTGCCATTTTTCTAGGCAGATTTGAGAATCTATTCTTAACAAGTTTCACATTCATAGGCCAGCTAGTAAATGGGAGGATGAACTAAAATGGGCTCTCAAATTCAGTAAAAGGACAGCTTTTCGGGCTCTTACCTTCAAGCTAGCTTTTCCCGCTGGGGTGTACTTTATTTGGCTCGAAAGGAACTCCCGAGTATTTGGGGGGAGGGGGGCTCTAAGAGTCCTAATGAAATCTTGGCTCACATTCAAGATAATCTGAGGCTTAAAAGTGGTACTTGGAGGAACATCCCCAACACAGTTGAGAACCAAAGTATTTGTAATCTTTGGCAAATCTCTTCTAAAATGTTGGGGAATTCTGTCCCTTAGGAGTTTTGATGTTTAGTAGTTTATTGTAGGCTTTCTTTGTAAAGTTTGATTGTAATGGGGTTTTCCTCCCCTAAGTTTTTGCTTGGTTGGCTATGAAATGCAACATTTACCAAAAAAAAGAAAATTGTCCTCCGGTGGAATTCAAAAGGGAAAATTCCTCTTGCTACTCGAAAGGGAATCCAAAAGGGAAATTTAAGTTGCAGAGTAATCTTATTTCGGGGTTCACTCTTTTATTCTTCTGATTTGAGATGGCTTACAAGCATGAGCGATGTGCACCTAAGGGAGTTTATATCTTGTCTAAAAGTTTGGATGTACAACCTGAAAGAATCGCACGATGCAACAATTGGTTTTAGGATTATATATTTGTTTCTTTTCCTTTCTAACCGTTTAGTTCTACCGAGTACTTCCCAGAATTATATCTAACTGTAATTCTTAGTTAGCCAAGAAAGAAGCAACTACGTACTCTAAGAATGTAGAGTACTTGTTTTTTATTGCTAATTTGCTAGTAGCAATCACAGACTTTTTTTGAGAAAAGAAGAATATTCCCAAAAAATTTACTGGCAAAGACTAATCAAGATTACACCTTTATACAACACTGGCGAAAATAGTTTTGCATGAAAGAAAACCAAAAATCCCAAAAAAAAAAAAAAAGAAAGGAAATACTTAAAAGGTACTCCACATTTGTTTGCAGAGGACAAATGAAGTCATCAAACTGAAGATTGGAACGTCATAATCAACTTAATCTCAGGTCCAGCACCGCTTCCACCACCAAAAGAAGGACCATTCTCATTCATTACTGCACCCATGCCACCACTAGCACCCTAGTACATCTTACCAATTATAGGTTTGCAAATTCCCTCCAATTCCTTCATCTTATACTCAAACTCCTCCGTGTCCGCGAGCTTGTTCCCATCCAACCACTGAATCACCTGGTTAAATGCAGCTTCAATCTTCGCCTTGTCAGTTGATGAAATCTTCACTCCATTCTTCTCATTCCTAACACTGTTCCTCATTTTATAAGCGTAATTCTCCAGCTCGTTCTTTGCCTCCACTTTCTTCTTGTTCTCCTCATCTTCCAACTTGTACTTCTCAGCCTCCTGCACCATTTTCTCAATCTCCTCTTTCGAAAACCTACCCTTACTGTTTGTGATCGTGATCTTCTTCTTATGTCTAGTAGTTTCGTCCTGTGCAGACACATTCAGAATACCATTAGTATCAATATCAAAACAGATATTGATCTCCGGGACACTCCTAGGAGCAGGAGGAATTCCTTCCAACGTGAATTTGCCCAAGAAGTTGTTGTCTCCTGCTAGAGTTCTTTCCCCCTCATAGACTTTAATCAAAACATTGGGTTGGTTATCCTCGTTAGTAGTGGTTATGCGCTCTTTCGTTGTCGGAATGGTGGTGTTTTTCGGAATCACAACAGTCATAATCCCACCAGTAGTTTCCCAACCAAGGGAAAGCGGAGTGACATCCAACAACAATACTAAATCCTGAACTTTCTCATTCCGCTCACCACTCAAAATAGCGGCCTGAACCGCAGCACCATAAGCCACAGCCTCATCAGGGTTAATGCTTTTGCAAAGCTCCTTACCATGGAAAAAATCCTGCAACAATTGCCGGACTTTGAGAATCCTAGTGGACCCACCCACGAGAACAATTTCGTCGACATTTCTCTTCTCCATTTTCGCATCCCTCAAACACTCCTCCACTGGCTCCATACACTTCGTGAACAAATCCATGTTCAACTCCTCAAACCTGGCCCGAGTAATTGGTGCACAATAATCAATCCCCTCGTATAACGCATCGATCTCAATTGTAGTTTCAGCTGTCGACGAAAGATTCCTCTTAGCTCTTTCACAACAAGTCCTCAACCTCCTTAAAGCTCTTGGGTTCCCACTAATATCCTTCTTAAGCTTCCTCTTGAATTCCTGGATGAAATGGTTCACCATTCTGTTATCGAAGTCCTCACCCCCCAAATGTGTATCCCCACCCGTAGCTTTAACCTCGATTTTACCGTCTTCGATGGTTAATAGAGAGACGTCAAATGTTCCACCCCCAAGATCGAATACGAGCACATTTTTCTCACCGGTGCTACTGGTTTTGTTGTCAAGACCATAAGCTATGGCGGCAGCAGTTGGCTCATTTATTATCCTCATGACGTTGAGACCAGCAATGACTCCGGCATCTTTAATGGCTTGTCTCTGAGAATCATTGAAGTAGGCGGGGACAGTGACGACGGCGTTTTTGATGGTGGTGCCGAGGTAATCCTCTGCAATTTCTTTCATTTTTACAAGGACCATTGAAGAGATTTCTTCAGCAGAGAATTGTTTTCCTTTGTTCTTGTATGTTACTCCTATCATGGGTTTGTCGTCTGGACCAGGTGTGACCTTGAATGGCCAGAGTTTCATGTCACTCTGAACAAGGGCATCACTGTATCTTCTTCCGATTAGCCGCTTAGCATCTGAACCAATGAGAAACTAGATATATGTGTTGAAGATCTAAAAGGGTATAACAATGTAGAAACTGGATACAAAATATGCCGCTAGGTTAGACTGCTTCAAAGGAAATCACATTCCCTACGGCCTACAAAACAAGCAGTAGTGATGTAGGAACTAGGATTCTAGGAAAGGGCTGAGGCAACTAAGCAAGGAAAATAAGGTTTGAGCTTTGAACCTCCAAAATTTATTAGAAATTAGAGGCTGCTCCTAATTTAATATCGTATTATATAATAGGTAAAAATCAAGTCTATTACGAGTTTCCCCAAAAAGAAGAGCACCCATTCTTTTTTCCAAATTAGCCCAAAATCAAAGTCTTTGGTTAATCTGTGAATGAATTTATTGCCTTTCCTCTTAAAAAAATGTGGTAAGGAGGTTTTCGAATTGATCGGATTTTCTTAGAGCATTATCACAAGTTTTAATAGGTGATAGGTTAGTAGAGGGTAATGTTATGCAATAAATAACAAATTGTGGGAAAAATAAAGGGCACTGGGCACATTTTAGTTCAGCCCCTGTACTCTGAGGGAGTTTCAGATACACCCCATGCACTTCATTTTTAAAAATTTACATCCCTTCAACTATAGGGCAAAGCGCAACTGTTAACACGTCCATTAAAATTAACCATAAAGTGCTATTTGCTCCTCCCGCAGCAATTTTTGATTTACATCAGTAAAAGCACTTGTAATATGACCATATAGTCCTTATGACAAGCTTTATAACTCTAATCTAAGGCAAAAACATTACCACATGCACAACCCCCCTCCCTGGCTGGATTTTCCCATTTAGAAGCCACATGCTCAAAAATATCACCAATTAATTTCAATTAGAGCAATTTACCAATTAATTTATGTGTCTGCAAGCAGCTCTATTCAAATCAAAACTTTCACTATTTGAAAGAATCATGCAAAATATTTATACACATGTGCATGGGTGACGAATTCAATCTTCTCAAATATAGTAACTCAATGCCGTAAAAGAAATTGAAAGTGGCTCGGATACCACATTAATGATAGCTTTCATTTTGTTTTTAGTATAATATTCTATATCTACTTTCTTGGTAATCAACCAACATTTGGAATTGCATTGTTTGGTTCCCTCACTATGAGCCCAGATGGGCAATAAAAGAGTGTACGGCTGACCAAAACTGATTAACTATGAAAGAATGCTGAAGTGGGAGATGACCTCTGATGGCATATGTGTTCTCTGCAATCTGGATCTTGAGACCCACCATCGCTTGTTTTTTGAATGCTCATACTCTGCCTATGTGTGGGGCTACCTTCTTCAGAAAAATGGGCTATCTAGGGTGCTTTTAATCTAGCTCAGCTCAGGAGATTATATGGGCATTGCAATATAGGAGAAGCAAGAACTTCAGGGATTCCATTTTCAAACAGTCTAAGGCTGCCTCCCTTTATCACCTTTGGTGTGAGCGTAACTGACGAATTTTTCAGTGTCAAAGCCTACAACCTGAGGAAATCATCCCTAGGATTGTTCGAGATTAAAGAGCCTACATTGCATCTTGGAGACATGTCAAGAAAACTGATGAGAGTAGGCTTATATGTGCATAATGAAATATTTCTCCTATTATCTTTTCTTGCTGTTAGGCATAGTGGTCCTGGGTCTTACTTAGTGTGCCAGTTGTTTGTTTGTCTTTTCTATGCCTCCCAAAGGCTTTGCTTGTAGCTAGATAGCTGTTTGTTTGATGTTCAGGGGTGTTGTGTGTGTACGAAGCACCAAGGAGTTCACTAATAGTGTAAAAGTGAGGTGTGGTTAGTCCTCCCAGCATGTAATTGTGCGTACTTGAGTCTGGTTTAAGTGGGAAGTGTTTTAGTTTTATACTTTTATACCTATGTACACCATTATCGTGTACATATGGTAATTATTTTTACTAACGAATATTTATTTATTCCCAAACTCAAAACTGTATTGGTTAGTTCATTTGTAATTTCATAAACATCAAATCGAATTGTTTTGCTAAGTCCATGCAACCCCCCACATTTTTTGGACAAGTCTGTTACCTTGCCTTGTTAGATTTAGCTTGATATACACTGTTGGGCCTATTTCCTAACAGCTTAAGCCTTTTGAGACAACTAGCTCCGTTTGCAATATGTTTCTCCCATTTGCATTTATTCGCAGTATGTATCAATATTTTCATCACCACTTGCAAGACTAGGTTGCATGTGAGAGAAAGTCTTAGATTTAGCTTAATATACATTATTGGGCTCATTTCCTAAAAGCTT
>BPLS01025016.1:0-13220 GCA_019656275.1 Rhododendron kiyosumense | reverse complement strand
TTGTTGAGTTTTTTTATTTGTTAATTTACTTAATAGACTAACGGAGTGTATTAGACGTTTAGGAGAGAAGGTTAGTTCTTGTGTGGTGGTTGTTTACATCTTAAAATATGCCACCCAACAAGAAAATTACACGTGACATCAAATAGTGTATTATCCAATCAAAACACATCGTAATTAAGCCTAAGAAACAGAAGATCAAAGGGTTCAATGATTATGTTATTTTAGCACTATACGGTATCGTTTAGATTAGAGACGACCACGTTTGGTCATCAAAAGATATATATTAAGATGATAATTAAGCACAACCGTTGATTAACTCTTAAAACCATCGAACGGTGTCATTAGCACCCTGTTTCATGGAAGAAACCAATTATGCATGTAGTGAATCATCTGAATAATTTATCTCAAAACACTAATACATGTTGCCCAAAAATAGGAACCTAATACCCAAAAATTAATCACGATCAGCATCAACAAACGTGGAAGGAGAATATTTTCTGAGAAGACCAAGTCAAGCGACCATTCAAAGGCCTTTGCAACCATTTTTGGAGGGAATGAAGAACGTTTTGAATCAAATTTGAACGAAGACGTGAGCATCAAAAGAAAACGTGAAGAATGTAGGTTAAAGATGAACTCATCTTCTATGAATAGAAGAAACAATTGAAGAGAGAGGACCCCCAACAAAAATTCATCATATGACAATCCATACAAAATGGTTGCTCAAGATCTAAAGTAGTTTAGGACTTAGAGTAATTTAGTTAGTTTAGTATTTTGCAAGTTTGAAGACTTATTTGAATGTAAGCTTACTTTTGATTAAATTCAATTTATCTTATATCTTTTTATCTTTTTCTTGCCAAATAGTAGTCGAATATAGGCTTGCTTTCGATTCAATTCAAGTGTGCCTATATTTTTGAATTATTCTTGTCGAAATTTTAAGAGTAATTGTACATAGAAACTTGTTTTTGATTAAATTCAAGTTTTTTTATATTCAATTATCTTTTTTGATTGAAGAGCATCAATCTATTATTTGATTGATACCTTTAGGAAAATCCTCTTAATTGAGGTAATCAAACGGATAATACAATTGCCTGATTAAATTAGCTATTTTGAGTTAATCTGAAAAAGATAAATTTTATTCTTTTCTGGCACACCTGCACACAATCATTTTGCCAAAGGTTGAGCTAATTTAGCCCAAATTGTGGTGGACATATGTTTTTTGGGACAAGTTTTGGCTTCGCACAGAGATTAGAAACATGAGATTTGAAGCTAGTGCGGACTTATATTTTTTTGTGGAGCCTATCCCGGGTCTCAAAAAAATACAAAAAAAAATATTCATAAATTTTAAAATAAGGTTTATGGGGCTCTGTGAAAAATCAATTTCAACGGATATCAGTAATGAGTGGAGAGAGATAGATAAAAAAAATAAGAGGAATAATTGAAAAAACATTATTGGAGACTATGCATATAGAAAAAAAGGTTGAGACTTGAGCTTCAAAACGAACATGGTGCCTGGGTGGCAGGAACCTCTAGATATTTTTTTTCAATATTGTATATATTGGCAGGACCAGGGGATGCGAAAGCGACCACTTCCGGCCCCTTGAATTTTGGTCCAAAATTGAGGTTCTAGTGTAATGTAACTTGCATATTAATATTAGAATGTTTTCAAATAAAAATTCAAACTATAAACTTGGTTCAGTGGTCAACTGGTCATGTAATGCTGTCATGTTGTTGAGAGTGTGTGGTTCTACCCCATGCAACTCCATGCTTTTTATTTCACTTCTCAGGTCAGGCCCTTTCTCTTTCATTTATTGCTTTACTAATTTTTATTAGTTTTTGTAGTATTATGAAAAATCACATTACTCAATTATTTTGTTGAACATTTTCAGCTAACAACCGCAACAAAACTATAGAAAAGACGTGCTCTTACATTTGATTGAAAAAGCGTATTCCAAAGGTGAAAAAAACTTATCACATTACTCAATTACTTAGTTGAATATTTTTGTTATTAGGAATTCATGAATATGTAAGGGGCTCAATATAGGAAATTTGTTTCGGGCCTCCAAAATATATGAGCTAACATTGTATATTGGTTGGGTGGTAGTATGTTAGTTCACATGAAGTTTCAGAGGCTATCCATAGTCCTGAATTTCAAATGCCCTCGATGGGTCTCAAACTCTAGCCTCCAATATGGAGAGCACAGGAGTTACCAACTAGGACACAGGGTGAACCTCTAGATTAATGGGTTATAAGTTATTAGATCAAAGCCAACAATGAAAACGAGGTGATTTTATGATTTATTTTTTTTTCAAAAACTTATTGTTTTACTTACAATAGTTTTACATATTTTTTTGCCAATCAGTAGGAGAGATCATTACATCACGTATGAAGTACAAAGTATAAATCACGGGACACTACATCTATTGGGTGAGAGTCCATAAGATAACCAAACCCAACAACTGAACCAACATGATAAATAAACGCATCAAAGGACAACAATCATTATAAACCCAACTCAACTACAAGCTCCATTAAGAGAGAACTAACCCCAAAAAATATAAACGAAATACCCACACGCAGGCAAAAATACTCGAACTCTTAACCTTCCAAAGAGATGCAATAAGTATGGCCAACTGAGGTAGCCCCATTTGGTTACATTTTGCTATATGTTGAAAATGTGATTCTGTTACTTTATTTTCTCTCATGATGACAATTGTTGTTTGTTGATTTAGAGAGTGTCAATTTAAAGAGTAGTAGATGTCTAATATACCCAACTGCTCGTGTGAGGACTCATGAATAGAAGATATATCTGCCTATTATGTGCTCGTGGAGTAATATTTAACTAGCGGTTTCGTGTGTGCATGTGGAAATGCAAGTTAAAATATTTGGGAAGTGGGAGTGTGGGTGGATAGTTTTTTTTGGGGATGGGCTAGGTGACTAAGTTTTAGAAATTTTACTATTTCATCCTAAGGCCATCTATAGTGGTATAATTAAAAAAGGATAATCAAAAGTTGACACATCAGCTTTTGATTATTCACTTAAGATATTGCTAAGCTTAACAATGTTGAGTTCACAATGGTTACTTCTAGTCCAAAACCAAAATAAGGGCCCACTACAATTTCATTATCTCTCCCCCTCTGTTTTCTATCATTCACTTCCCTTCATTTGCGTTTTTTTTTTTGCAAAAATATATCGATTCCGTCTTTTAATTTTGGAAAAAAAATTGGTGACTTTCTTCCTTCCTATTATGATTTTTTTGGGGGAAAAAAAATAAAAACGGTAAAGAATAGTGAAATACCTTAATCCAGCAATGATGAGTTGAATTATAGATGATTGAGAGATATGAGCTTCACTTTTTGAGGGAAAGAAAGAGAAATAGTTTGTGGGTAAAGTGAAAAAGATATAGAGTAGGCAAAGAAGAGAAGAAAAAAATACCAATTGAAACACGCGTGTATACAAATTTCGGAACTAGTTAACTTATGTGGTGTGGAGTCCACAAATTTTAATTATTGAAAAAGGTTACTAGTTTTGGTTATCCAAAGCCCAAAATTTGATTATTTCTAAGGATGTTGCTAAGTTTGATTATATCATTATGAGCCATATTTTGCACCAATATTATTAACTTTAAAAACAATTAACTTTTAATTATACCACGAGAAAATTTTAAAATAGCACCTGACCTTTCACACAAATCACACGCAGGCACCTGACCTTTTAAAATTATCAAAAAAACACCTCACCTATTTAAAAACCCATCAATTTTTCACCCGCCGTTAACTTTCCATCCAAAATAGACAAAAATGTTGAAAATGTGCATTTTGGCACGAATATTGGCAAAACAAGATTAAGACTTATTTTGGCAAAACACAATATTATACTGATAAACAAGATTAAGGCTCGATTTGGCTTTAAAAGTCAATTAATAACTTAATTTTTGTCTTTATAAAAAAAACGCATTTGTTAGTTTTGGGTCAAGACGAATCAATAAGTCACAAATATTACTTAACTCAGGCACTTTTCACACCTACCCATGACTATTCTATGTTTTTTGTTTTTGTTTTTTCCTTTTCCTTTGTTTAATACACAGTAATCTTATATGGCTACATAATTATGAGTATTTGATTACTAAATTAAGCTTGATTCCTTATTTATGGTGTGTTTGGATTGAAAAGTTAAGTAATTTTTGTGATTTCTTATTGATTCGTCTTGACCCAAAACTAACAAATGCGCTTTTTTCCTTTTGAATAAAGACAAAAATTAAGTTATTAATTGACTTTTAAAACCAAATCGAGCCTTAATCTTGTTTATGAGTATAATATTGTGTTTTGCCAAAATGATAATCTTGTTTTGCCAAATTCGTGCCAAAATGCACATTGTCATCATTTCCGTCTGTTTTAGATGGGAAGTTAACGGCAGGTGGAAAATTGATGGGTTTTTAAATAGGTTAAGTGTTTTTTTGATAATTTTAAAAGGTCAGGTGCCTATGTGTGATTTGTGTGAAAGGTCAGGTGCTATTTTGAAATTTTCTCTTATACCACTGTGGATGGCCTAAGGTTCATCGTGTCACAGTAAAATTGGATGTAAAACTTGAATTAAAACTCTTCTCCTTATGTATGGGTTCTCTTTTTTGACCACCACTTAGCCGAACAATTCAGTTTGTACATCTGGGATCTCTCTTTTTTCTTCTTGTGTGGACCTGGAAGCATGAATGACGTGCAACTAAGATCACATAATCGTTGTTTTAGCAAGAAAGAAAAGCTTTTTTCTGGCGAATAAGTCACCATTTAAGACATGGTAGTTTTTGTAGATAGCCATCGATTACCAATCCCGTAAGAATCGAATCGCAAGATGCGTCAATTGATGGAAGACGGAAGGATTATTATGTACCCATTTCTAACACTTCCGCTCTACTATAATTCATTTTAGCCAAAAAGAAACACTTTGTAGAGTACCTGTTCACTTATTGTTCATAGCAAATCCCACCAAAGAACCAACAAAGACTCGCTGAAGAACAGTAATCCCAAAATTTTACAGGCCAAAACAACGAAGATAACAACACTTTCAAACACCACTTTCGCCATCTAGTTGCAGGCCATGACATAGTAAAGACCAGAAAATAGTTTTGCATGAAGCAAAACCAAAAATCCAAAACAAAAAAAATACTAGAGAGAAAATACCGAAAAGGTACAACATGTACATAGTTTGCAGAGGACACGGAGGAATGACTATATCAAAAAACTAAAGATTGGAACATCATAATCAACTTACTCAATCTTAGGTCTAGCACCGCTTCCACCACCAAAAGGAGGACCATCCTCATCCATTCCTCCACCCATGCCACCACCAGCACCCTAGTACATCTTCGCAATTATAGGGTTGCAAATTCCCTCCAATTCCTTCTTCATATACTCAAACTTCTCTGTCACCGCTAGCTGGTTCTCATCCAACCAGTGAATCACCTGCTTAAACGCAGCTTCAATCTTCTTCTTGTCAGCCGGAGGAATCTTTGCTCCCTTCTTCTCATCCCAAATAGTGTTCCTCATGTCATAGGCGTAAGTCTCCAACGCATTCTTGGCCTCCACTCTCTTCTTGTGCTCCTTGTCTTCCAACTTGTACTTCTCAGCCTCCTGCACCATTTTCTCAATCTCCTCCTTTGACAACCTACCCTTAGCATTCGTGATCGTGACCAAGTTCTTTTGTCCGGTAGTTTGGTCCTCTGCAGACACAGTGAGAATACCATTAGCATCGATATCAAAACAGATTTTGAATTGCGGGACACCCCTAGGAGCCAGAGGAATTCCAGTCAATGTGAATTCGCCCAACAAGATGTTGTCTGTGGTTCGGGTTCTTTCCCCCTCATAGACTTTAAATAAAACAGAGGTTTGGTTATCTACGGTCGTACTCCAATAACTTTGCTCTTTCTTCACCGGAATTTTCGTGTTTCGCGGAATGAAAACCACCACAACCTCACCAAGCTTTCCCAAACCAAAGGAAAGTGGAGTGACATCCAACAGCAGTACTAAATCCAGAAGCTTCTCATTCCACTCACCACTCAAAATAGCGGCCTGAACTGTGGCACCATAAGCCACAGCCTCATCAGGGTTAATGCTTTTGCAAAGCTCCTTCCCATTGAAGAAATCCTGCAACAGTTGCTGGACTTTGGGAATCCTAGTGGATCCACCAACAAGAACGAGTTCGTCGACATTGCTCTTGTCAATTTTTGCATCCCTCAAACACTCCTCCACTGGCTCCATACACTTCCTAAACAACTCGATGTTCAGCTCCTCGAACCTGGCCCGAGTAATTGTCGCGCAAAAATCAATCCCCTTGTATAACGCATCGACCTCGATCGTAGTTTCAGGTGTTGAGGAAAGAGTCCTCTTTGCTCTTTCACAAGAAGTCCTCAACCTCCTCAAAGCTCTAGGGTTCCCGCTAATATCCTTTTTAAGCTTCCTCTTGAATTCCTGAACGAAATGGTTCACCAGTCTATTATCAAAGTCCTCACCCCCCAAATGTGTATCCCCACTCGTAGCTATAACCTCAATTTTACCCCCTTCGATGGTTAATAGAGAGACGTCGAATGTTCCACCCCCGAGATCAAATATGAGCACTTTTTTCTCACCAGTGCTACTGGCTTTGTTGTCAAGACCATAAGCGATAGCAGCCGCAGTTGGCTCATTGATTATCCGCATAACATTGAGACCGGCGATGACTCCAGCGTCTTTGGTGGCTTGTCTCTGAGAATCGTTGAAGTAGGCGGGAACAGTGACGACAGCGTTTTTTATGGTGGTGCTAAGGTAATTCTCTGCAATTTCTTTCATTTTTACAAGGACCATTGAAGAGATTTCTTCAGCGGAGAATTGTTTCTTCTCATACTTGTATGTTATTCCTATCATGGGTTTGTCATCTACACCAGGTGTCACCTTGAATGGCCATAGCTTCATGTCACTTTGAACAGTGTTGTCGTTGTATCTTCTTCCGATTAAACGCTTAGCATCTGGAAAAACAAAAAATCAACAACCAATAAGAAACTAGAGAGAGATATGTGTTAAAGATCTAAAAGGGTATAACAATGTAGAAAATGGATGCTACAAAGCATGAAATGGTTTTGTTTGAATCTATGCCACTAGTTTAGACGCCGTTTCAAAAGGAATCACATTCCCTTGCTACAAACAAGCAGTAGTATGCTCTGAACCTCCAAAATTTATTTAAAGCTGCTCCTAATTTAGTAGGGTGTTATAATAGGTAAAAAAAAAAAAAGTAAGTCTATTTAACCCAAAAAGAAGACATCTCATTTTTTTCAAATTAACCTAGAATCAAAGTCTTTGTCAACTACGAATGAATTTATTGCCTTCCCTAAATTGAAAAAAAATAAATTTATTACGAAGCTTTTCAAATTGATCGGATTTTTGTAGAACAGTTTTACGAGTTTATTAGGTGATAGGTGACAAGTAGAAAGTAATGTTATGCAGTATATAATAAATGGTTGGAAAAGTAAATTTAAAGAAAGTAAATGGCCGATTCAGATTGGTCCCAACTTCGGACTAAAAATTCCATCCAGGGTTTTTACCTACAAGACAATATCCAATTTGCGATATTGGTGGAATATGTCCAAAATGCAGCTAACAATGATGACCAAAAATTTCTCAAGAGATAGTCTAAATTGAGATAAAGGAAAGACAAATTAAGTAACTATGATAATCGAAGGAGAATGAATAATTGATGTCTTCTCATATTCCATATCAATAGCTACAAATTAACTCAGAAAATTAAGCATCACATTTGTGTAATTATCAGGACATTGGTAGAGCTGTGAGGACCTCCATACTTCCACAATTTTCAAAATCAAGCGATCTAGATACTCTTTAGTTAAATCAGGGCGAAAGAAAAAAGTCCATATAAGACAGGGCTAAAGATTAAAAATAAAAAAAATAAAAAAGATGGCTATTTCAAAAAAATAATAATAATCATCTTCAGTGAACCCTTTTTTTTTTTTTTTTTGCTTCTGGTCATAATTTTTTACTTTTTAGACTTTTCTCATCTAGAGCTCTGCATCTTTGCAGATTGAGGGGAAAGAATAGAGGTATTGTCACCTCAACCGCACGTAGAGGCGGGGTTGGGGGTTGGGGGGTGAGGAGAGGTGAAGGATAAGAAAAATGGGCCACTACCGGGGATGGAATCGGGATTTCTAATACCGGAGGCTAGTGACTTCTCAAGTTGAAAAATGTACATTATAACATTATATTGTCTTCTCAAGTTGAACAACGGACATCATTTCTTTGACAATAGCCCTCAATTGTATACACCATTTCATATTTTTACATGAAACTACAAATAAAAACCAATCATATTCATTAAAAAGAGGGGAAAAAATCAAGAGAGAGAGAGAGAGAGAAATTGTGGTGCGGTATGGTATGGTCCCATAAAATTAGGACAAAGAGAAGCAGTTTTTTTTTTTTCCCCACAGATGGAGAACTTCAAATTGATTTGTGCTCCCAAATGAGAAAAAATCTTGTGTTTGTGTGTGTGAAATTTTTTGTAGTATAAGTTTAATTTCAACTATTTTTAAAATTATGGATAGGCCAACAAATTATTTTTTCTACATAAGAGTATTAGGGCTCTTGATTTGTTTCTATTTTAATTTATGAAATGTCAATTAGGCGTTTGTGATCTTGGATTAGGTACTATTTTAAATTGCATCTTTAGGATTTGTTTGAAACATATAGAAAAGAAAGGAACTGAAAGGAAAAGTAATAAATCTTCCCTCCCCTTGTTTGGTTTAGAAAGAAAGTGGGAGAAAAATAAGAAACTAAGTTTTGAGCACATTATATTTTTCTTTATATTTTCATCACACTTCCTTATTAAACCATTTTTCTTTCTTTTCCTTTCTTTTGCTTAGTTCCAAATGGACGCTTAGAATGTTAAAGGAGGGCCTTTTTAACCTTCTTTGATATATAACTTAACGTTTTTTGTTCAGTTTTTTACATAAATTAGGATAAATTATCAGTAGTCGAGGATAACTTCGTCCTATACTTAGGGTGAATGTTTTTTTTTAATCAAAATGATACCTTCATGAAAGCTAATGCGAAAAGGTATGTGGAAGGAAGAGAAAACTACTAACACATGATGGGAGGGGAGGGGAAGAAGAGAGATGGGGACGACGGCTTCTTTAGGATTAGAGAGAGAGAGAGAGAGTGCGCTCCCTCTGGGAGTTTAATATGTATTCTAAGCCGTTTTACTAGTTTTATTAGGTGATAGATGACAAGTAGAAAGTAATGTTATGCAATATATAACAAATGGTTGGAAAAGTAAATTTAAAGAAAGTAAATGGCTGATTCAGATTGGTCCCAACTTCGGACTAAAAATTCCATCCAGGATTTCTACCTACAAGACAATATCCAATTTGCGATATTGGTGGAATACATTCAAAATGCAGCTAACAATGATGATCGAAAATTTCTCAAGAGATTGGCTAAATTGAGATTAAGGAAAGACAAATTAAGTAACTATGATAATCGAAGGAGAATGAATAAATGATGTCTTCTCATATTGCATATCAATTAGCTACAAATTACTCCCTCTGTCCCTTTTTAATTGTCCTGTTTCGTAACTCCAATTTATTAAAAAGATATCATCATTATACCTTTCACTTCAACTTTTTTCTCCACTTTTCCTACTTACCCATCATCATTACACTTTTACTCATTTACTTTTCAAAATGAAATCTACTTTTAAAGACAAAATAGACAATTCACCAACTTTTACCCACTAACTTTACAAAATAGACACTTATTAAGAGACAGCCCAAAATGGAACACCGGACTATAAATAAGGGACGGAGGGAGTAACTCAGAAAATTAAGCATCACATTTGTGTAATTATCAGGACATTGGTAGAGCCATGAGGACCTTCATTCTTCTACAATTTTCAAAATCAAGCGATCTAGATACTCTTTAGTCAAACCAGGGCAATAGAAAAAAGTCCATATAAGACGGGGCTAAAGATTAAAAAATAAATAAATAAAAAAAGATGGCTATTTCAAAAAAATAATAATAATAATCATCTTTAGTGAACCCTTTTTCTTTTCTTTTTTTGCTTCTGATCATAATTTTTTACTTTTTAGACTTTTCTCATCTAGAGCTCTACATCTTTACAGATTTAGGGGAAAGAATAGAGATATTGTCACCTCAACCGCACATAGAGGGGGGGTTAGGGGGTGATGGGAGGTGAAGGATAAGAAAAATGGGTCACTGCCGGGGATGGAATCGGGATTTCTAATACAGGAGGCCAATAGTGACTTCTCAAGTTGAAAAATGTACATTATAATATTATATTGTCTTCTCAAGTTGAACAATAGACATCATTTCTTTGACAATAGCCCTCAATTGTATACGCCATTTCATATTTTTACATGAAACTACAAATAAAAACCAATCATATTCATTAAAAAGAGGAGAAAAATCGAGAGAGAGAGAGAGAGAGAGAGAGAGAGAGAGTGAGAGAGAGAGAGAGAGAGAGAGAAATTGTGGTGTGGTATGATATGGTATGGTCCCATAAAATTAGGACAAAGAGGAGTTTTTTTTTGGTCCCACAGATGGAGAACTTGGAATTGATTTGTGCTCCCAAATGAGAAAAATCTTGTGTTTGTGTGATAAATTTTTTTTAGTATAAGTTTAATTTCAACTATTTTTAAAATTATGGATAGGCCAACAAGTTATTTTTTCTACGTAAGAGTATTAGGGCTCTTGATTTGTTTCTATTTTAATTTATGAAATGTCAATTAGGTCTTTGTGATCTTGGATTAGGTACTATTTTAAATTGCATCTTTAGGGTTTGTTTGGAACATATAGAAAAGAAAGGAACTGAAAGGGAAAGTAATAAATTTGCCCTCCCCTTGTTTGGATTAGAAAGAAAGTAGGAGGAAAATAAGAAACTAAGGTTTGAGCACAGTATATTTTCCTTTATATTTTCATCACACTTCCTTCTTAAACCATTTTTCTTTCTTTTCCTTTCTTTTTCTTAGTTCCAAATGGACGCTTAGAGTATCCGCAATGGGAATAATCAAAATCAATAACCAAAATGTGCAACATCAGCAGTCAATTATCTATTTAGTTCATAATTAAACTTAACAACCTCTACCTCTACATTGGTTATTTTTGTATCTCTAACAAACAAAAAAACTCCACAATACACAATGAACCTATGTCCAATCACAAACGAGTTCTAATCACGCACCCGACCACACCAAATTATTCATCTCGATGAGAAGATTCAAATGTGGGGTGTTTTTGAGTTATTGAGTTTTAAGTTTGGTTATTGGGTTTGGTTATTGAGTTTTGGTTATTGGTAAAAGTTGTTAAGTTTGGTTATGAAATGGGTGGAATTTGGTTATTTGCTAAAAGACTTGTAATTTTGCTTATTACAATGTGAGGTGTTTTTTTAGCATTGTTGTTAAGTTTACTTATCCACACCCATTTGCTTATTACAATGGAGATGCTCTTAGATTGTTAAAGGAGGGTCTTTTTAACCTTCTTTCATAAATAACTTAAGGTTTTTTGTTCAGTTTTTGTACATAAATTAGGATAAATTATCAGTAGTCGAGGATAACTTCATCATATACTTAGGGTGAATGTTTTTTTTTAATCAAAATGATACCTTCATGAAAGCTAATGTGAAAAGGTAAGTGGAAGGAAGAGAAAACTACTAAAAAGAGAAAGTGTGAAAATGTAGACAAAACTGTTAGACAATATGTGCCCCCGGCCCCCCACTCTATGATATTTTTGAATCTGCCATTGCCCCAGTTTTGGCCTAAAAATAGGGCCCCCAACTCTGTAGTAGTAAAATATATCACAACGAATGATTAATCCAAAAAAAATTAACGAAAATCTAACAGAAATTTAGAAATGGTGAACAAAAAGGCCAAAACATAAAGTTAGTCCAAATTATCCATTAGTAAGGTGAGAGTAAAATTGCTCCATCTATTTCCATAATAAAAATTTCTATATTTTTTAGTAACTTAAGAATTTGTAAAAAAATATCAATCATTTTTTTGGAGGGTCCCTCAATATTTCTGCCCCTGCAAAATGACATGCATAATTAAGATGTAGCGGCCATTAAAGAACTTGAAGGTTCTGTTTGGCGTAGATTAATTAAGAAATAACACCATACAAGAGAAGGCACGACAAGAAATTAATGTTTCAAAGACAAAATATTAAGCACGGTTGTTATGGACTTCAAAATTGTGTCAAAGTTGTGTCCCCAAAAGTGTTAACTGTTGTAGGGAGGCATGAAATTTGCAAAAGAATATGCACGTAATTGGATAAAAATAGCTTGAATTTTAGAGGTTAGAACGTACCAAAAATAGTGTTGATAGGGTTCACAGCGACTTGATTCTTCGCACCATCGCCAATCAAACGGTGCGTATCGGTGAATGCAACATAAGATGGCGTCGTCCTGTTTCCTTGATCATTTGCGATAATCTCAATACGGTCGTGCTGCCAAACCCCCACACATGAGTAAGTTGTTCCAAGATCAATCCCAATCGCTGGCCCTTCTCCTTTTGCAGCCATTTTTTTCTCGGAGAACTAAGAAGAAAAATCACAGAATAACATAAACCAATTCAACAAATAATAGAACAAGACAGGGAGGAAATAGTTGCACTTGACATTTATCTAGCAGGTATAGAGTACTGTAGGATGAAGGGTGGAATAGGACAACATTTCAAAGGAAGACATTATTTGGAGAATTCTCTAACCGTGGGCTTCTGAGAAAATTGTGCGTGTATAATCCCTGCCACTTGATGTCATTATACATTGGCATATATGCATGGGGAAAAGCATTAGTCACTATACTTCGATTCTTTCTCCTCTTTATCTTAAACCAGTGCCTAAAGGCACTCCAAAGAAAATCCAGCCGTAAAGTAACCAATAAAATCCAGCCAATATTCAATATAGGTGAGTCCAATTAGTACCGACCATGAACAACTGAATTGAGCGAAGCGATGACACTTGAAGAGAAGCATTTTGAGAATAAACGGAGCATCAATCTTTTGGTTGGGGTAATATATTACTTGTTTTGATGTATGAGCCTTCAGGACTTCTATTCCACAACAACTGCGAAGGAGTTAAAATAGTGGTAGCACCGATGCAATTCTGAAAGTACCACTAATCCCTATATGCTTCACTGATGAAGAGAAAATGAATACAAAGCAGACAAAACAATTG
>BPLS01025007.1:0-21388 GCA_019656275.1 Rhododendron kiyosumense | reverse complement strand
AGAAATGAAAAACCTAGATTCTGCTGATTTTTTGTGAGAAGTTGTCATAATGTTATGAACAATTGGTTTACCTTGAGAGCTTCTGGTTTCTCCTGGCATAGATCCCCTGCAAGATAGCAGAATCATCGACTGGGAGTTCGATATTTAACTTTCGATCCATTTCTATAAGCGAAGGGAATGCTACTTCAAACCCGATTGCCTTGTGCTCCGCATTTGCATCTTCTAGCTTGGCCATGTTCCCTTTGATAAATTCCATTCCTTTATATGACCAAAAAAAAGAAACAAGAAATTTTGTCACAATAACTAAATTTGCAACTTTGAAAAAGTAACTGTGTGGTTGACATCTTATCAACTCACTTCCTGTTTGCACCATATATTCACCGTCTGTCGATAATCGACCGAAATGTGGATCGACCGAAATGTGGTAATTATGAGAATGATTTCTATTTTATTATTTTTAGTATTTGTATTTTAATAATATATGCAAGACACTTGGCGTATCTCTATTTACTTGAAGGTTGAGAAGACACATGGCATTGTCCTACACACTTGGAGGTTGAAAAGAACACTTGGCATGCTCTTACACACTTTGATGTTAGTAGGAAGTTATTTGGACAAGTTGAAGCAAAAAAGAATAAAGAGTATTGAAGAAGTTATGAAGTTATTTCCTCCACATCTTTGTTTTTCTATAAATAGTCTTTTTAGGCTTCATTGTAAAGATTCACAATCAACGCCAAAAGACCTTTATCTTTTTCTTACTAGGAGTAGTTATAACTTGTAATTGTTCACTCGATTATGTTAATCGATTGTTCTTCTACTTTGGGAATTAATAAAATCCATTTGTTAATGTTCTTTCATATTTCACCCACTTCATTGTTTATTTTCAAAAAAGTCCTGAAAACTGCAAGAAACCAAACTCTACTTTCACACCCCACATTCCAACAAACAACAACACAATTTCCCGTCGATTGGAAAGAAATCAGAAAATTAGATAACACTTCCTCGTTAGTATCGATCTCCAAATTTTTCCAGCTAGGAATATACTCTTCTTTCGTCGATAAAAAAATGTCCTTTTTGAAGTGACAATAATCGAAAGGACAGTGGTACTGTGGTAGTTCTTTGTTTTTGTATTTTTTGTTCCTTTAGAAATTTGGATTGCTACGTACCTTTTTGGCTTTTGTCGGGATGAATCTTCCATGATTCTAGAGCAATTACACAAGCTAGAGTATTGATTAGTCGATCGTGAGGTTCGAATATCAACCTATCACCCCATGAACCATCCGGGAGCTGATTATTCGAAATCCATTGGAGACTTGTGGGAAACTGAGGGCCACCATTTCCGTGGATATCTTCAACTAGAGCTACCCATGCAGTGTCATACGCCGATAAGCTTATATTCCCATCGTTTATGGACCCCAACATTGATCGTATGGAATCGATGTTTTCCTTGACTTTGTTTCTTGCATTCACCTTTAATTCCAATATTATAATTATGTCAGTGCATTCTTTTTTTTTTTTTTTTTGCTCAGCAAGTATATTCTATTTAGTTACCGCCAAATTAAGAAGAAAAGTGTGTGTGTGTGTGTGAGAGAGAGAGAGAGAGAGAGAGAGAGAGAGATCTTATTGTTCAAACCACCTCCAGAGCTTCTTCTCCCACTATGTGAGGTAGGAAAACATCTTTGTACTCTGCACATACGATCATGTTAGATGCATAAGAACTTATTGATCATAGGATAGTGATAGGCACGCGGAATTCATGAATTTAAGCGCCTAAGTAGGGAAATTAGCGCGTTAGACGTGCAATTAATTCTCATTTTCCATTTAATGCGTGCACGTGGTTGGTTTTTGTGTTTGTGCTTAATGTGCAGGAAATTGAGTTGTTTTGGCGCTAATGAGAGGTATCCGGAAAGGCCGTGATGAAGCTTGAGAGCGAGGAGGGCCGTGGAGACTAAGTGTTGGACACAAATTCGTGAGAAGGTGAACAGAACCTTAGTGAGCGCTACAGAAGATTTGGTAGAGCGCTCAAAAGTGGCACAAAATGGGGCACGAAGTGACCAGAGAGCTGGCGAGCGCTACACCATTTCTGGTGTAGCGCTACCTAAGGCATTAATGGTCAACGGCTAGAGGCGAGTCAACTCGGTCAACACAGCTTAAGGGGTTAGGTAGCACTACACCCTTTTTGGTGTAGCGCTACCGAGGGCTTAAATGCCCAGGAACGACGGCGTTTTGTGCTTTAGCGGTTCCCATTTCGATTGGTTTTAGGATTTTAATAGGGATTAGTATAAATACCCCGTTTTATACTCAGAATTAGGTTACGTACGCTTTTATTTAGGATTGTAGCAGCTTTTTCATAACGACGTTTTTGTTGATTTTTCATCGCTCTTAACTTTTGGCTACTGTTTTCTAAGTTCTTCTAGTACGAGATTCAAGTTTTCTTCAGTTCTGTTCCGGATTTCCAGCATCGGAATGGTGTTTTTGCTTCATTAATCAATAGTTTCCTCAGTTTAATTGCGGTATCCGTTCTTCTTGCTATTTCGATTATTTAAATATGTTTAGATTTAGGTTTTCTCTTATTTTTGTTATTGCGTTCGTTATAATCATGTGTGAGTAGTCGCATAGGGTGCGGCCGCGGGATGGAAGCGTCACGTGGCTAGTCCAATCATTGTTTTACCTCGTGGCTGAATAAATTCAATTTTGAGCAGTTTTAGGAAACGAAATCTTTCTAACGAACGAACCCAAGCATTGCCAGATTTCGAATGCGCACGGAAATTGGTGACAGGTGGTGCGCATTCGTTAGGGAATATTTTCCAATTCTAAAATCAGTAAATCGAATCATTGTAGCCCGAGTAAACATTGGTTAGGCTAGTTGCAGACGCTGGGTTCCCACGGCTGCGCTCTCCTTTTTAATTCATTAGAGGTCAATTTCTTCAGTAATTAGTAAATCAAACCAGTCAAACAAGGGGTGGCTACCTAAGAGCCAATTAAAACTAGAATTCAACACTTTCGAGTCAGCACCGTCCGTCCGTCTCTGTGGTTCGACTCCGGTACTTCCGGAATTATTGTGCTACACTGGTCGAGAGTCCTACGCTTGGGACGCATTTTTAGTTTAATTTTATTAACACCCGGTCGGTCAAGCATATAGTATTTTCAAATTACTATAAATTTATGGGCTGCCATTCATTTGTAAACTACTCAGTTTTAAATTTTAATATAAACTCAAACTGTCATTCGTGATGTAGTACTACGTGAACAAATAATATCATAGTATCAACTATTACCTTCAGTACTCCTTTTCAAGAATATTTAAGAAAAAGGCCCCTTTCAAAGAGAATTTCCATAAGAAAGTCCATGTACCTTCTGTACGAGATTTAGGTACAACTTTGCACTGGAGACGAGAATTATTATTAGCCCGTTCATCTTTAGGTCCAACGTAGCACACACCTATGAGAGAGAGAGAGAGAGAGAGAGAGAGAGATTTGATGTTAGCAACTGATCATAGGTCCCGCACTCAGCAAGAAAAAACGAACAGTAGAAAATTAAGGAGCTAGGGAAAAGAACATATATACCCAAGAGAGTACTATTCGAGGGTTTTTTGAGTGAGGATCGGATCTGGAGGATGTGAATTGAGGCCGATTGAGCAGACGAAGAGTAGTAGGAATTCATGTTTTTTCTATGTTTCTTTTGTTGTTATGGCGGTTTTTGCTTGCTAGCTTCTTGGAGATCGAGGAAAATATATATAGCATGTTGGCTAGCATATGCAATTTCAGTGGATAAAATTACGAT
Organism: Rhododendron kiyosumense; assembly: GCA_019656275.1. NCBI lineage: Eukaryota > Viridiplantae > Streptophyta > Magnoliopsida > Ericales > Ericaceae > Rhododendron > Rhododendron kiyosumense. The sequence continues at coordinate 17,605 of BPLS01025007.1, read as the reverse complement.
AGAATTGCATGTGAGCATTGAAACTGGCCATGACCATGACCTGGTCACAATTAATATATAGCAGAGGGGCAGTGGTGGGTATGGAGTTTCGTTTCGTTTGCATAGTTTTAAGTGATTTTTTATTCTATTATATATTACAACTTTGTAGTCATGTCCAGTGAATCTGCAACTTCTCTGCTGTCATAGGGATAGAATCAGGGAGGGGTCAGTAGAGGCGATCGCCTCATGAAGAAAAAATTCTATTGTTATATTAAATAAATAAATTTTCTATGAAAGTATATAGGCTCGCCCCCCTCTAGTATTTTGGAAAAAAAATCAAATAATTGAAACTTTTGAAATACAAAGATACCAACATTAATATTTAAAGGCTAAGGGTTAAAATATAGAAAAACATAACATTAGAGGGTTAACATTGGGAATATTCAATTAATATTCTCAATTTTTCACCCACAAAAATCTCCCACGTACCATTAAGATTTTGAAAGCACTTTCCAGAAAATAGGAATAGAGGAGAAGAGATTTTTCAGAACCCTCGGTAATTTTCGTGAAATCTAAGGTGTAGATATGTTGTTGCCCAATCGTTTCACTAGATAGACTGAGGTAAGTCATTAATGAGCGTTTTTGCAATCTGTTAATTTATGAAAAGCATAATTAGGTATGAAGTGTTGCTTTTGTACTTTTTTTTAGTTTTAATGTATTTACGTTATTATGCATATTTATTTCTATTTTTTATCTCTAATACATGGTCACGCCCATGTCGTGAAATTTCTTGTTTTATCCCTATGGCTGCTGGTCTTGGCCAAAAAAAAAAAAAACATAAACTACTTATGATTGTCGTAAGGCCTAAAAGTTGTGTACATAATGGTGGGTTCTGCCTTTGCAGTGAATAATCGTTGCTGTACGAAAGTCGTTCGACGCACATAGGTCTGCATGTATCGAATGGTTTCGAAAACAATTACGTCAGAACTTTTGTGCATAATTTTTTTAACAAAAGCGCCAATGGAAACACATGCAATTTTCAAAAAAAAATAAAAAATGACTCTGTGCATAATTTTTTTAACAAAAATTTCACCGAATTAAAGACTCAACTAGTTATTCAAGTTGATTAAAAAAAATAAAAATTTTGTACGATTTTTCTTTAATTCCAAAATTGCACGCTCGTCTTTTCGTAGAAAACACTCATTATGGACTGAGGAGGAACTAATTGGTTAGATCCGGTAGTTGTCCAAAAGTGTTTTGAACGTACGGTTCGAATTTTAATGAAACTTTTTCGGAAAAAAGTTTGATTCTTCCCCGAAAAAGTTTAATTAACATCCCAACTGTTCAAAACACTTTTCGACGATCACAATTGAGTGCTTAAAGCACCTCAGTAAACAAGATTTTCTCATGGCCTACATGGTTTGTCATGAAATCTGGTTGTCCTTTTTATTGTTTTATATGCGTCAATAGATTATAATATATCATAAAACTTCTTATAAGGATCACCTTAACTTGTTAAAATACGGACCTTTCTTTTTTGATCAAATTTTGATAATTCGAGCCATTCAATGTGTTTAGAATATGATTTTGAGGGTGCATACAAGATATCGGCAAAAAAAAAAAGACCAAGTAAAGCTTGATTTGAACAGTTTTTCATAACTACAGACATAAACTATTTTATGAAAAATTGCACAGATCAAGCCCTTCCTGATCTTTTTTTGTTGATTTCTCGTGAGTACTCTTAAAATCACGTTCTAAATACATTAAATGGCTCGAATCATCAAAATTTGATCGAAAATGAAAGATCCACATTTCAGCAAGTTAAGGTGGTTCTTATAGGAAGGAGACTCTATGATATATTGCTTCTACTATACAGTAATCCCTCCGTCTCAATTTAAGTGTTCTCTACGAAAAATCGTACATTTTATGAAGTCAATTTTTTTACTCTAAATTTCAAAAATTAACCTTAAAAACTGTGAAGTTAATTATATATATAGAAATCGCTTATATCTTTCAATATGGATCTCAAAAAATATGTAATATGAATCTTGTTTAATAGATCTCAATTAATTTTATTATATAAAATTTTCAAAATTACGAAAAATATTATAAATTAAAAGATATTGTCAATTTAAATATGACACAAATATAAAAAATTGTCAAATCAATGTGTACTTTTTAGGGGTGAAATTGGAAGTTTGGTATATTTTGATAGTTATTTTTAGAAAATAGACACCTATTTTGTAACATTCTAAAATAAAAACATGGACACTTAAATTGGGATGGAGAGAGTAATTGAGAGAGACACAGCCGGTACATAGTTGGTTTATCCAAAAAGAAAGGTACAGAGTTGTGAGGGTGCCAGCTGTTGTTTGGTTTATCTTTTTGGGATCGAGGTGGTGTAGTGCACTACGCACTACACGTGTAGTGTGATTAGACGCTGTTTCGCTTTTTAGAAAAAGTACCTTTTAGAAAATGAAGGTAATTTTAAGCTCAAAAATTATGTGTTTAAGTAAATAATTTTTCTATCAATATGAATCTTATTTGATAGATTTCATTGAAATCTTTTAAGCGGTGCAAAAAAAATTATAAAATTATTTTTCATTTTCATTATATTTGAGTTTGAAATTTGAAAAAAAAGAACCTTTTAACTTTTTCAAAAAGAATGGAAACTGGAACACCCTCTAATTTGTACACTACACGTCTATTGCAGTCCATCTCGGTAATAGAAAGTTTTTCATCCGAATAATGAATAGTTTAAATTTGTAGTAGCTCAAATTAAATTCGAACGCTTCATATTAAAATGGACTGCTGCTGCATTACAGCAACTCCCAATCCCTCTTTTTGGTGACACAACCATCAACACGACCCATACCCTTTCATCTTTGTTTTATATGCGAGTACGTAAGAGAGAGAAACTTCAAGGCATTATGGAGGGGTTGTCCATGTCGGGCTTTTAATTTGCTGCCATACTGGAGGCTGGAGCGATCGAGTAATTATTCAGCAGCAGTTCCCAGGAGAGCATGGCTACTGGCTACATGTGGTACTGCGAATCATTCCAGTGGCATACGTGTATGCGGGGTTTATAAATTTCATCTTGAATTTTACAAGAATGTGTGGTGTTAATTAGAATGTCTCGGACCCAATAACGAATTCAGGAATATAATCTAGTGGAGACACCAATTAGGCGAAAGTTTAATTTTTTTAATCAACCACAGTAAGATCGTACAACAATAACGCATGCGTTATTAATTACAAAAGTTTATAACGCATATTTTACGGTAAATTAGGTAAAAATGAGTACAAAATCTCAAACAAAAAATTTAAAATATGTTTAATCAACATTGACAAGTTTTTAGAATGATTAAGCTAATTTTGTTAATGACTTTACTGTAAAATATTTCTCCTAGACGGTTAAAAATAAAAAGAATCAAGAAAGATTAGCTCTAAATAGACAAACAGCTCCTAAAACAACAAATATAAATGCACAATATGATTCTCTCCATTTAATTTCATTTAGCTGCTTTTGTTGCGTTTGGATTAATTTATGATTTATACTACTTAGTAAGTGCATTGCATTTAACGTCTTTTGTCAATCGGGTTCTGAAAAAAAGTGAAAATAATTGATGATTCTTGTCTTTTAACTTGAAAAAGTGATTAGGGTTGGACCGAACATGTCTTAGCCTTTTAATTTACTGCCTTAACTATACTTTTGGTTCAAATTATAATTAAGTGGAAAGGAGTACTTTTTTTGTCCAGAGAGTCATATTATAACCCACTGAGAAAAAAATCAAAAAGAAAGAAGATGCCAAAGTGGAACCGTTGTTATGAACATATCAAGTTTTATAGAACTGATCTCAAATCCATTTGAGGACTGAGATTTCATTAGTTTTACTTTTGAAATTCATTATTGTATTTCGTTATTTATACTAGAGTAAATCACAACCCTAAAACCACGAGCCTCCACTTAAGCTTTTATCCACGACATCAAGAACTATATATGCACAATAATTTACTTGTATCTATTACTTGGGTTGTATGTATAAATTGATAATTGATTGATGTGTGGGCTAAGTTTTGGATAGGGTGTTCCAATATTTTTAGGCAGGGTATTTAAGAAGGGTTAAACTAAAATAAACCTAAAAATACTACTACAAGTATTCTATAAATAAATTAAAAAATAATTTTTGGTGTTGAAGTGAGTTAAGTAACCATTCTTGACAAAGACATGGTTGGCCCTTGGGTTACCTAAGAACCCCGGGTCTAGGGCCCCCAATAATTTTTAGAGTTAACATGGGTAGGAGTTTTTGATAGCCTAGTCTGACTGGTCCAACACATAATAAGGGCCCAAATCAATTAATTCATTAAGCCCAATAACTTTGTGTAGGCCCCTTTGTTGGCGTATTGGGTGGGGGTCCCCTGACAAAACCCTTTAGCGATCAAAATAAGACGATTTTTACTCCTTTTTCTTCCCCCAAATCAGAAACCCATTTCCACGAGAAATTTTTCAGTGCGGATGGGCATGGGACACGTGGTGCTCAGCACCATCTCGATCGTCCAATGAAGTGTTGGACGGTCCAGATTTGCTCAGCTAATTTTAAAGTGTAAAATGACTAAAATACCCCTTAACAGCCGAACAAATCTAAGCCGTCTAACACTTCATTGGATGCCCAAAATTGGTGCTGGAGCACCACCTGTCCCGTGCCCACCCGGCACTAAAAAATTTCTCCTTTTCCACAACTCGATGGAACAGGACCACATCCACAAGTATTGTACCCATGGTGATCCGATGTTTGGATTGTACAAGTGTAATTGATTTTTTTGCTCCTATAAACGTAAGAAGAGTAATATTCAAGTGATGGTCATGTGTTCTTGTGATGATATGTATTTGATAGTTATGAGTTCTCATGATGAAATGTATTTTTGAGACTTCGTATTTTGTGTACTTGTTACATAATGAATATAAGGAGCACTTTTTATAGTTTTTCCTTTCTATAGTGTGACTATTTGTTTAGTTTTTTTTTTATGGTAAAAATTGTCTAGTAAGGACTTCATTTTTAGGATGGGCCTTGAACCTCGAAAAACTTGAGATTAGACCTAGACAAAGGGTGGAACCACCACTGTTTATCCAGACCTTCAGCAAATAAGCCAATAGGACGTCATACAGCTAGGGGTGAAAAGGAAAAACCAGTAAATCGAACCGAAAATCGAAACAGGTGAAAAGAAAAGCTGATAGACCGGTAAGAACATTTCCAACAAGAGATGTCAAAACTGATGTGGCATCTCCAATAGTCCGTTTTGACATCAATGGACAATCCAACAGAACTGCTTTCACCATGCCAAAGCTAAGATGGTTTTGACATCTTCCACTCCAATGCCAATTTTGACAGCATCTCTTGTCATGCCATTTTTAAAAAATGAAAGACCGTTTGAATTTTAAAAGCCTTTTGAGTTTTTCTTTTCTTTTCTTTTCCTTTAATTTTTTTTTTTGACCCAAGTGTTGTAGAGAGAGCGTTTGATGTCAAATTAAAAATGTTAAAATACCCTATAAACCTTTAAAAAATTAGATATCTCCGATTTGAAACCATATGCGGAGATGTTCAAGTAAGATTTAGTAAGAACCTTTAACACATGCGTATCACCTGAGGCCCCCAAAACCTGTATTTACTCTCAAGTCCACGACTATTTTACTCCATCACTAAACTCCACCCAAAGAAAAAACCAACTATGGTTTCTCCGCGCTTCCCTTTCTGGCTTCCTCACCCCCCAAAGCCGCCCGCCCGACCCGACGTCCCCTCCCGCAAGTCTATCTCGGCCTCAACCGTGGCGTTCACCGTCGCCGCCGGCGTATCCGCGGCCGCCGCCGCATCCCAATACTCGAACACCCCGTTTCTCCAAGACGCCTTGAATTTCTTGCTTTCCAATTTATCGCCCAACGGGAACGCCAATCGCTCGTCCCATCTCTGGGGCTCTCTCTCCCTAGCCGCGGATCCGACGCCGGTAAACGAGCCGAAGACCGGCGTCTCGTTTCCGTCCGCTCTGGGAGATTCCCGGCGACTTCTCGGAGTTGGGGTGCGGAGAAAGAGCGTATTTGGCTTGAAAAACATCGATGTTTATGCCTTCGGTACCGCATTTCCTTCCTTCTTCCGCTTCTTTGTCACATTAATACCTCCAATGTTTTTATTATGACTCAGAGTGTCTGAGCCAACCTACGCAAGTGTCTGAGCCAACCTACGCGCACCCTGCTAATGCAGGATCAATCTCTCAGTCCACTAGCGGGGCCAATTAAATTAGTATCTTGAATTTTAGTTTGTACCTGAACTGGAATGCACATTGTGTGCGAAATTGGGTATCACCTACGTTGGGGGTGTAAGCGAGCCGAGCTACTAAATGAGCCTAAAACTCAAGCTCGAGCTCAGCTCAATTGCTAAACTAGTCAAGCCGAGCCTTAATAAGCTGAGCAGCTCGGTTCATTGCAGCTCTATTTACGTTACTGGAATTCAGCTTGATGAATTCAGTTTGGTTTCTAATTCCGTGAATTTGTTGGAATGTGAGTTAAAATGTTGCTGTAATTTTATTTCCATTGATGGGACTTAGACTCTCTATTTTCAATATATGGAATGGAGATGACCATTCCATGATCAATGGCTGTAACCAAGCCAAGTGAACACATCTTTGTTCCTCCTAGGTGGTCGTATACAGTTTGCTTTTCGTTGCAGCTGAACAAATGGAGCTTCTCAAAATTGAATTTTTAAAGTCATTGGCCATAAGAGGAAAATAAATTCATGCCAAACAGTTTGGCACATCTATCAAACAAATCTAGAAGTTATAGGTTGCGTCTTCCAACATGCATTGAAATGAACTACGAGGGGAAGTTTATATCCCAGTTGATGGTTGATTGTTGAGGGCCCCTTATTATTGGTGGTCATTTCTGAGAATCATCAATAAACTTGTGTCTAATAGGGTTTTCACATTATGAGAATGAAAAGGTGTTATATGAGTTTATATCCATGAAATGTTTGATAACCTTATTTTGGAGTTTCAAATCATTTGCTTCTCTTAAAACACTTATTTTTGAGCTTAACAATTCCTTCAACTAATCCTAGACAACTTAAGCCCATCATAAGACATTCATGTTGGGGGCATGGGGTTGCCAAGTGGATAAGGTGCTTCCCTGACGGTCTGATGCTGGGTTCAGGTCTCACTTGTGCAAGCTGCAACTATTCTATACCCCTCCAGTTGTAATGAGGCACTCGTGTCCTATTGTACACTTGTTGTTTGCCATTTTTCAGTAACTTACTTGGATTGTGCACAGTCATCATTCTGCATTATTTTATATCCGTTACATTGCTACTAGCCTACTGCATTACTTGTATTTAAGTAGATGAACATTTGACATCATTTTGAGATTCCCTTGATAGTGGAAGTAAATGTACAGGTGTTTATGCTGATACTGTTGATATAAAGGAAGTTTTTGGTGAGAAATATGGAAAAGCATCTCCTGCTGAACTGGATAACAAGGAGTTGATTGATGATCTTAAGAATAGTGATGTTTGCATGACTGTTAGACTCCAAATAGTTTATGGAAAATTAAGCATTCGTTCTGTACGTAGTGCTTTTGAAGAATCTGTTGGAAACAGACTACAAAAGTTTGCTGGGTCAGAATCGTCGGATAACAAAGAATTGCTTCAAAGGTAAGTCATCATTTTGTCAGAGTATAGCATCACTTGGTTGCTATGGATAGAGAATATACTTCTGATAATATATCATCATTGAATTTTAAAGTCTTGAGATGTTATGGTTTTGAAAAGTTCTCTTGTTTGAAAGCTTTTGGTATCATTGTTCTATTCATTTTTTCCCCTTCTTTAGTAGCTGTGATGGCTATTTTAGTGGACTGTGGACCCTTACATGGTTGTGACTGGTGAGAATCAATTGGGACTCTAGAGCAAGTGGATCCAAGTAGTTGACCCCATGTAACCAGGAATTTGAGACTAAGGCTTGTTGAGTTAAGTTGACCTTTAGGTGCTTCACTTCACTTTGATGCTTGTTTATATAGCACGCCAAATGATACCCTCCCGGGTCTTGTTTGTGTATATGGCCTTTTTTGATCGCTTTTAAAACTGCCTTTGCCCTTTTCCTTGCTGATTTTGATGTTTCTGTTTGAAGTTCTTGTGATAAAAACTTTGTGTAATCTTATTGATAAATTAAAATGAGAAACAATAAGAATAGGGGTTCATAGAGAATGTGTTATTGTAAAGTAGTTTGTCTAGTGTTTTATAGTCATTGCTTTGGGCCTAACAGCCTGCTCAACAGGTTCACATCATTTTTTAAAGATGAATACAAGATTCCTCGGGGATCTATAATTGATCTTTCAAGGGAACTGGGCAATGTGGTTCACACAACAAGTAAGACTTCTTATTTCTAAAACTGCTTTTGTAGTTTTCCAATTGGTGTAACAGATATAATAGAGATACTCATTGATTCTATCCAGCAAAATGTTTATTACTCCTTGAGCCCTTTCGGTTGTTGCCATTATTGTTCCTCATTTATCACTCTGTTTGTGTCCATATTGACATGTCTCCAAAGCTAATTAGGGGAAACTATTTGTGATACACTGAACTGAAATTAAAAATTCTAAAATATGGCTGTTAAAAGGAACTTGATCAAGGATTACAAGCTTCTGAGTTCAAATACTGTACTCTTCCTGTGTGACTGGTACCAATTGTAGGCATTGTAATGATTCAGCTTAAAGCAGGGTATTATTTCATACTGAAAAACAGTGAAAAATCCTTTTTTGTGGTGATGTCTTTGCACCCAAGATTAATTTTGTGTTTGGTTGATATTGTAGTTGATGGAAAGGAGGTGGGAAGTATCCAGAGCAAACTTCTCGGTCGGTCGATTTTAGATCTGTACATTGGTGATGATCCATTTGACCGAAAAGCTAAAGAAGAGATTGAGCGAAACCTGGCTTCTCTATTTCAGCAGTAGATATTTTCGTTCTTCAAAACCTACAGAATAATGTCCAACGAGAAATTGCCCTTCCCACTCGGCATTGAAGAATTTACTAACCGGTTAGAGAGTATTGAGTAATTTTAAACCGTATGTGGGATGGGAATCCTTCTGGAGTGTTGTTACAGAAATGTGCTATGCGACTCTTTCTTCATATAGTATGGTGGAGGTTTGCTTCTTATTCATGCATCTATTTCTCTTGTATCAGTATTTAAGCTTCTTATCGAAACATTGTGTGCGTCTCCCTCGTTATCAATGAGTTGATGTCTACGGTGCTGTTAGCATTTCCCCTTCCTTCTCTGGTTATTTTTATTTATTAAATTCAACCAGTTGCTATTTCAAGTACTTCTGACTTGGTAATTTTGGATGTGGTTGGGGGTCAGGTGGTGTTTTTGGACTATAAAAATCATATAGTTCCTACTAAATATATTCAACGTTAGCTGGAGAAGTAAAACATTAGACCTCTTAATTGTCTTGTTTTATACCAGTACAAGAATGACACTAGACCTGTCACATGTTATGGCAGCAAGAGATTCTGCGACCAAAGAAAAGCTCATCCTTAGCTGTATGCATATTGTTTTGTAAATGCAGTTAGTTGTATATGGTGTTAGAAGTCTAACATCACGCGTGCATCTAGATTTTTCGCATGTACCTTACCAACCTTCCATCGGAATTTTACCGGAGAATTATTGCCTCATTGTATTTGTCGCAACACGGACACTCGACAATATCTCTATCCTTGAAGACAATATCAAGCATGCATTACTGGCAATGGAAGAAGAGAAGGGTCTGACATGAAAGAGAAGAGATTGTCAATTAGCCAAGGTGATTGCCTGAAACCAAACAAAGGGTTGTGAATAATGTTTGATTATTTCCAGATCCCTTAAGGATTAGAAGCAGGCAAATCATCCTTGGCTACTCAACACACCTCTTGTCTACATGTGAGACCTCTCTTCCCTCTCGACTCAATCCTCCAATGAGAAGATGCCATTTGATTGGGGCTTCAACTTCTCTATTTATATAGCACATGGATTATTCAAAACTTCCTCATGTGTCAATTTGTATTCCGAATATATTCTTTTTCCCTTTGGAAAGTACCAAATCTAGAACGAATGTCAATTCGAAAAGCTTATGAGAAAATTTGCAACATGCATGAAAATTTGTCGTATTGCATGATTTTTTTTTTCCCCCTTAAATGGTCAAAAGTGTCTGGGCCAATTTATGCACATCTCAACTAATCTTCTCTCGGTTCGGTTAAAAGCAAGCCATTCACGCTGGGAATAGAGAATTCAAAAGAAATTACTCCATTTTTTTGTGGCCTAACTCTGATAATCAAACCTTGATCAATTGTTGGGGAGCAAACTTACCAACTAACCGAAGGATCGAAGAATTATTGACCACCAACTTGCATTGAGTCAACTTGCTTGGCCCTTGGCTCTTTCCAAAGGATATGAGATGAGGATGCTAGAAGTGAAATTGATACAAAAGCAAATAAAATAAAATCCAGAATGAGTCATTAACTATGACATGATAGACTCGGGATGAAGTCAAGATTTTATTCTATCGGGAAAAATCTGATGTGAAATAGAAATGCTTTTTTTTTCTTTCTATTGTTCCATAATCAAAAGTAGTAAATTTCTACGATAAACATGTAAAAACATCTAATGTATTTGGGTTGGTTGCCATTAATCACTCATGTTTAAACAATGTTATATACTGAAAAAATTGGTTTGAAAAATATTCAGAAAGTAAAACTTATAAAATACCTAATGCTGTGTTTGGAAGAGAGGCAAAAAAAGAGAGGAGAATTAAACAAGAGAGAGAAATAGTACGAAAGAAATTATCTGCTAAATGCAAAGTTTTCCTCTCTTTTTTGCTTTTAAAAAAATAAAGAAAGATTGAAGTAAATTGTGAGATGGAAAAATTTAAACAAATTAAGAAGGTAAAATGAATTTTCACCTATATTAGTTTGATTAGGAATCATAGCGGGCAAAAAAAAAATTCCCTTTAATCTAAGTCCCAATCAAATTCTAAACTCATTATGCGTGTGATCACTATCCACATTACACCAACTTTACGTCTATTCCATACAACTCAATGTTCGTTGATATTATCAGTAATATATTTAACTTATCCTTCCACCTTGGCACGACTCTCCCGATACAATAAATACTATGGTGACCATCATCGGATGATCATGATTTGAATACCATATGAGTTGGCTTTAATGGATTGGTGGAATAGGTCTCTTGCCCTTGGTGTTTCCGGTAACGTAGCTCTCTTTCAATAACCCTTTTTTTGCGCTAAAAAAGAAGTGCATGCACAGTACCTTGTCACCTCCGGCAGAGAGAATTGACCGGTCGCATCATACCATTATCTGTATAGGATCCTAAACGCAATAATATAGGAATCGAAACTAAGATCCGAATGAGGGGTGTTTGAAATATGGGTCGGCCTGCACCATAATGTAGGTTTGTTTTAATTGGGCTGGACTTGAAGGTGGAAACTGGGTACCTCTTTGAACACAGATAATCACACGGCCCAAAACCGATGTTATTGTCGTCGCCGTTTTAGGGTTTAAGGAATTTCCAAGCAGTCTGTGAAAGATATTCGCATCAGACATAGAAACAAAACCCTTTTTCCCTCTTGTTTTATATTTGCATTTAATCGATTCTTTTCGAGCCCTTGGATAGAACTTCAGCCAGAAGAATGATAGCAGCTGTTTCTTGGGTCCCGAAAGGGGTTTCAAAGTCTGTCCCAGATGTGGCTGATCCTCCTTCCAAAGATGAGGTTGAAGAGATTCTCAAGAGTAATTTAGAGAAAAGGTAAAAAAATTCACGCTCACATGGCTTGCAATTTAGCTGAATATTCTTCCACTTGTTACTGTGTGATCAGATAGATATATGGAAATAAAGGAAGGGTGGTTGTCATTTTTTTGGAGAAGAGAGATGTCGAGAAATTGGCCAAACCAACAAGCACGCTAACGTGCAATGAACAATTAAGAAAAGAAACGCAAGACACTAAGATTTTTACATGGTTGCCAACTGTAGTTGATTCGCACCAGTTTTCACTGTAATATCGAATGAAGAATGCAGTGCAAGTTACTCATAGTACATCGGCTGCGAATAACATGTATTTATAAGCTAGGGTTTTACCCCATCAATTGTTGTAATACGTAATATCCCTGTTAGCAAAGCGCAAATTAGACCAATCAGGCTTCACAAACCCGAAAAGAAATATTGGTCTGAGAATTAGATTTTTGGTAACTTGAGATTTGTGTAGATTATAGTAAGTGTAATTTCTGTTGGGGTTTACAGTGGGGAGAGTGAAAATGAGGAGCAAGATGAAGGTATGGATGCCGAAGCTGCTAAAAAGGGTGAAGAAGTTTCCCAAGCGTTAGCTGCTGCAGATGCACTTGGAAAAGCCTCAAAAAGTACCACTTCAAGTTCCAATTTTCAGGACGTAACTGATGGTTTACAGGAGCTGAACATGGAAGATTACGATGACGAGGATGACGGTATATCCCTCCCTTAATTTCATCTATGATAATTGAATTTGGGCATACTGCTTGCCTAGATTTTGCATTCCTTGAGACCTGGATTAACCTTGAAGCATTTGTTATTGTTTTGTCAGTTCTATGGCTAGCTCATAGGTTTAAGGAAATGTGTACTGGAACCAAACTGATTGTAACAATGGCATTGGTCTTTTCCATGCAAAAAATGTTTGAATGGGTTTTTAATCAAGCAAGATTGCTGCAGGTATTGATATTTTTGGTGCGGGGATTGGGGGCACATATTATCCTAGTAACGACATGGATCCATATCTGCAGGGTCAGGCTGTAAGTTTGACAAAGTTTGGATTTCGTTACTTCTTTGGGTTATGGTGCGAGTATTGAATTCATTTTCTCTTGTTGTTTGCTTCCTCTTTTTTTTTTTTTTTTTTGTTATTGTATTTTAAGTTGGGGGCTGATTTGTTGTTGGTGTTAGGATTATGACTCTGAAGAGCTCGAGGACGTTATCATAAAGGCTGAGGATGCTGTGTTAATATGTGCACGTAACGAGGATGAAGTCAGTCATCTAGAGGCATGTAATACTTGCTATTCCTCGCTAGACAATAGTGTGTTATTCCTCCCACTTCTCTCTTATCTTAGCTTGTCAGTCAATTGGTCTGTTTAATGTTACAAGCAGGTTTGGATCTATGAGGACCCGGCTGGTGGTGATTCAAACATGTACGTTCACCACGATATTATCATTCCAGCTTTTCCCCTCTGCTTAGCATGGCTCGACTGCCCAATTAAAGGTGGAGAAAAAGGTAACATATACTTGATCTGTTGTTTTTTGGGAAATGTTTCCCTTCATCAGTTCACATGTTCTGTTTCCTTTCCTTAGTGATCTAACATTGTATGCTGCCATTGCAACAATTTGGCAGAGACTCTGAACAGTGTTATTGATTTCAAATGAGAATCAGACTAATCCATTGTCCGCCACTTTTAAACAAAAACTTTTGAAAAAATGGGTAAGCCTGCATACATCTTGCCCTGCCAAAGTCTTGCTCTAGCAAGACGCTCAGGCACCCAGGTCGCCCTTTTTTTTGGAACTTTACTGGTCATTGTTTTTATTTTCCCTGTGTATTTCTCTTCAAATATTTTTCTTTCTTTTGGCAGGTAACTTCATAGCTGTAGGTTCAATGGAACCAGCCATTGAAATATGGGACCTAGACATTGTATGTGAATTATGGACCTTGATCTTCGTAGAATGTAGTGCCAACTTATAGTGTATACTAGCGGTAATACTTCTATCATTGTCGCTGTTTTCAGATGGATGAAGTCCAACCATCGGTGGTGTTAGGTGGTATTGTTGAAAAGAAGAAGAAGAAGAAAGGAGGAAAGAAGGTGAGGTGGTGAATTTATTCCCCGTTTATTGCATTTTTAATTTAGGCTGCTTAAGATATTCTGCAGTCTTGCTCATGGCCTTTTTGTGGATGTTGACGTGAACAAGTTGCATACATTGACCCCCATGACAACTCACAACCTCCGTTTGAAATTTCTGAAATTAGGAAAATACCCGGAACTCTTTGATCACTATAAAATTTACATCACACCAAATGAATATACCGCCTAAGTGACTGTAAATAAGACCTTTTGTAAGTGTAATACTGTAATTTGTTGATTACATCAACCCAATGGGGCAGAAGTTGATCTATTTGAAACCAGGCAATTTGTTGACCTCCTTGTGATCTGCATCACAATGATTCCACTTTCTTCTGCTACTACTTATTATGGGTAATCGCTTTGTGTTAGAAATCAATCAAGTACAAGGAGGACAGCCACACTGATTCAGTGCTTGGTCTTGCTTGGAACAAGGAGTACAGGTCTGGGGAAGTTTCCTCTCTTTTGTTTGATTCGTTAAGTGGTATATTGGTGCTAAACTTCAGAACAAGTTATTTGCTATGAACTACAATCCATGTACAGGAATATACTTGCCAGTGCTAGTGCGGACAAACTAGTCAAGATTTGGGATGTGGCGACTGGAAAATGTGATATTACCATGGCGCACCATACAGACAAGGCAAGTGTTGCACCTTAATCTCCCTATGTGTTTATCTCCCTTGTATAATGTAGAAGACATGATAAATGTATGCATCTTCTTAGTCCTCCTATTGTGTCTTATCTCATGCTTATAAACGAATGTTCAAAACACATTCACTCAACACTAATTTTCTTTTCCGTTTTGACTACATTTATTATATGTGTTTGTAGCACCTTGCTCACCATATCAATTAAAAAGTAGCAGTGCATTCACCTTCCTATAATTTGGTTTCAGGTTCAAGCCGTTGCATGGAATCATCACGTGCCACAAGTTTTACTTAGTGGATCCTTCGATCATACAGTGGTCCTGGTAATTTGATTTTGTAATGGATATTGATATTGATAACTTGCGTTCATCTATCTGCATTACATTGTAATAGCATTGTTGGTGCTTATGGTAGTTGTTGAATTGGAACTATCATTGTTATCTATATTACCTTGGCACTATTTTGATTGGATTTGTGTTTATTACTGCAGAAGGATGGAAGGATACCATCTCATACAGGATTCAAGTGGTCAGTTTCAGCTGATGTTGAAAGCATGGCTTGGGATCCACACACTGAGCACTCATTTGTGGTATGTGTATCCTCTATCTTCCTCAAGCTATGTTCAACTTCTTGTCCCCAATGCATGGCACAAGGTTTTTTGTATTGCAGTGGCAGGCTCTATGTGGTGCGGTTTTTTTGGAGTCCTCTTATAACAAAATATCGCCATCTAATTGTGTTTTAGGTCAGTCTTGAAAATGGTACTGTTAGTGGTTTTGATATCAGAGCCGCTAAGTCTGACCAATCTTCGGACTCAAAGCCCAGTTTCACCCTCCATGCACATGATAAAGCAGTTTGCACAGTTTCCTATAATCCTTTGGCGCCAAATGTACACATCTCTCCTCTCTCTATAGATATGTCTTTAATGCTCAACTTAACTGTATTGCTGTTGTAACTCTTTGTCCTACTGATTGTCATAGCTTCTTGCAACGGGATCCACTGATAAAATGGTAATCTTTTCGCCTATACATTTCAGTCGATCTCCATATCCACAAATTTGTATGATTTGTGGTTTCTTCACTGACTACTCTTGATTGCTGCAGGTTAAACTCTGGGATTTGTCAAACAACCAGCCATCATGTGTTGCATCTAATAATCCGAAAGCCGTATGTAGTTTTTTGTTTTCTTTAAATGTACAACTGCGACATAATAAGATTATCATTCATGTTTGGCAGAAAATCTGAGGTGCTTTATACATTGTTGTCAGGGAGCTGTATTTTCCATTTCGTTCTCAGAGGATAGCCCCTTTTTGCTGGCCATAGGAGGCTCCAAGGGGAGACTGGAAGTGAGTAAAATCTTGTGCTTCATGGTTTTGCGTCTCTGTGTGTGTGTGTGTGTGTGTGTGTGGAAGCCCCATGCAACAGAAGTGACTAGTTGCTTTTGCCTTTATTTGCAGGTGTGGGATACCCTATCTGATGCAGGGGTTTCCCGAAGATATGGTAACTTAAGAAATCAAAACAGATCTTAGACATATTAGAGATACGTCTTACTATCTGTTTCTGGTGTGTTCTTGGTGTGTAAATTAAAGAAAGGTCAACCTCAAGTGGCAATAGGGATGAGCTCCAAACTTGGCAACCTCTTGGGTTAGGCGGCAAGAGATTTAGAAATCTCTTGTGAATCCTCTAGTCCCAGCATGGATGACCTGCCTTTGACCAAACCAAGGAGTAGAATAGTCGAGGTGCACCTAAGCTGGTCCGGACACCCAAAAGAAGAGAAAAAAAGAAAAGGAAAAGAAAGGTTATAGTCTATTTTTATAGTGCAGTTGATTTCATTTTTAGAATTAGGTAATGGAAGGTTGAGGCCTTGGTTTTTGATTGTGAACAAGCACTCATTGTTTTATTTACCTGCCTAAACCGCTGGATGTGATGTTTTTAATTGGATTGTTAACCTGTCTTAATGCAAATGGTGTCATTTTCACATATGAAACTTGGGTCTGCAAAAAAATACCTGAATTGTCTGGTAATAGACCTCTATAACTTGTTCAAGCATTGTGAGAAAATGACACCAACTGGCAAACTTTTAGCTAACTTTCTGAAGTTTGCGTTCACCCAGAATTAGCAAAACGAACATCTACCCATATTATATGCAAGCATCGTGAAATGTTTACAAATCAATCATTGTCATGTTGGGTATCAATTTTTGATCCTAGAGGCTGGCATTCAGTCGTAAGTTTTTTGAACAGAATCAGTTTCAACTACTTTTCGTGAAGCCTAGTAAGGTTTTACCATGTGATTCTCATGGATGTGATGTTCTTGTGAGACAGGGACCATAGAGAAATACACAGTACGGTTCAGTACAGTGGTAGGTAGAGATTAATCAAGAAGGATTGCGGAATAAAGTGGGAAAAAAACCCTCTTAACAGCATGTTAAACTGAAAATGAATGGACTGCTTCCGCCAAAATTTGGCATCGAGAATGGCAAAACCCCTCTCCATCCGCTTGCTGAACATGATAGCAGGCCAAATTTTGACAATGTCATTTTTTCTATTTTTTTTTTTACGAACAAGCTCAATGCATTATTATTACTAAAACATAAACAGTACAAAAAGGAGATACTACCAGTCCCAAAATACAAAAACTAACAACAATAGAAAACAAAAAGAAAAAATCTGCATGGAATCACGACGCCAGAGCCGGACCCATCAAACACACTCGTGAGGAGAGGTTGGAGAGATTGCAGTTGAGAGGCCTGGATGACCCGCTACTCCAACTCGAACTCGTCTCGCCGCAGACCAGAGGCAAAAGCTGCTGCAGACGCCACCTTCGTCGCTGGAACGCTGATTCCAAGAAAAATCAGATTTGGAACCCCAAATTTGACTCCTGAGTCCAAAAATGGAGGGGAGAATGGGAAATCTCAACTCCCACAGGAGAGAGTCTCAACCACTTCACAACCTTAAACCCGGCGAGAAGAGAAGGAGAAGGAAAGGAGAGAGGCCGGAGATGGAAGATTGAGTGGAGAGGAGGAAGGAAGAGGGTGGGGGAGGGGG
>BPLS01024992.1:0-10966 GCA_019656275.1 Rhododendron kiyosumense | reverse complement strand
GCTACTAATATAACCACTAAAAAGAAAAAATGATGCTCGGTCATGCATGTTGATTAGAAACGGTAAGTCGGTAATTATATTGTGAATATTGTCTTGTGCTGTTGCCTATACCATGCATGCAACTTAGAGCAGCATGTCTATACCATGATAGAGATTCTGTCCCGCCTTTCAACAAACGAGGTTTATTTAGGACAGCGAGACAGTTCTGACTGGACTTCGGATGTCCAACCTCTAGGAGCACGTGCTAATTGGATTCGTGTACTTAATATGACAATTTCCCTTTCTGATTTCGTGATTTAGTTTCGAATTTTTTTGTTGGGTAAGCCATAAACATCTGTTACGAACCCCCCAACTACAATAAATTGACCATTGCTATCGCACGAAGTTAACAAAAAAGGTGGTTAGTTGGAAAATTGTAGGTTACTGTTACAATTAACAGTCTTTTACATGTTTGACAGAATGCTTCCTCATCCTTTATGTGCAAATTCATTTGGCAGGCTTAAGGTTTTGACAATTGAATGCAATTCGTATCTCGCACCACTAGGTTCTGCTAACCTCTAGGTATGATTTTCTCTTCCCAAATACTTTATATACCTATCTTTTGTTGGGTGTTTATTTTTTTTGGGTGTCCGGCCAGCTTCATCTGATCTCTCTGCTTCATAAGTTTGTTTATTGTGCCTGATTTGTCCTCTCAGTTTTAGGTGGCATCACTCCCCCTAAACCATTAGGCAACAAAACCATGATTAAAAGATGCTAAATAAGCCTATCTTTAATGAACATAAGGTCATAGAGTGAAAAATATGAAGTTAGACAACCAATCTCAAGTATATGTTTCAGAATCTGCTATACCTATTACTCAATATAACCACATGAGTGAGTAGTTCATGTTGCATAAAATATGAATGGCATATGTCTATATGTGTACATTCAGACCATGCACAAATACATGTGAAGTTTTAGGCTGTTTTTCCCAGACCAAATAAGACCAAATAATCACTGGAATTCATAAACTTCACGTTTTAGCCATAGCTATGTTTTACCTAAAATAAGATAGTATAGGTAAAATACACATTCCACCACGCAAGAAAGTTAACATCTGCATCTTTTACCTATATTTACAGGAACGTCATCATTAACTTTGACATAGAACTCTGCGTCCTACAAAGCTACAACCGCAGCAAAATACTTCTTTGTCTTGCTTGACAGTTCAAGGTACCCTTCGATATGATCCTATTAAAATTATATTAACATAAGAGGTTATGACTAATCAATTCGTTTCTCATGATTAACATATACGAGTTCAATGCCGCTGCACTGTGGGTTAAAGTCCATGTGGGTGTCTGTGGGTGCAACAAGGCTTTACTGTGAGAGATGGTGCATGTAGTTTGGTGGTATATAGTCCAGATTGTTGTTATTGGGTCTGATAGATGGGGTAAATAACTGATAGAAGCAACACAGAATGGCAGTACCAGCCTCAATAATTCACCGTGCTTCTTGTCTTCTGCTTCAATAGTTCTATCAAGAATACCACCTGATGAAGCACTAGCAACCAAATGGCCAAAAGGAAACAAAGCCAAATTAGACATCACATTAGATAATCCATCATAAGTTGCTATAGACATAATAAAGACATTAGCCAAAAGATTCCATTTCTCCAAAAGTTTGTTGGAAGCCATATCTAATTTGTCTGACAAGGACTCTACTTAAATTCAAGGTGAAATAAATAAATATTTAGTGCAATGGTGACACCATATTACAATATGTGATTGTAAATAAAGTATGCAATTGGGCCTTGGTGGTATACTGGTGTCTCCCACAAATTCAAACATATTGCTTTTCCACCTCGAGGTAAGATTTCTTTGTCGTACTACCAATACACCTGATATTCGATAATCGCGAAGCACCATTCACAATCGTTGTTAATAATCCACTCCCATGGGAAAAAGGCCAAACTTAGTAAATGAAATTACCAGACGGGGCCATCCCCGAAGTTAGACTGCCAATAAAATGTTGACACTCTATACATTTTCATTGTACATGGCAAGTCATCTTCCTTTCAGTCACTGACTCATTAATTATAAGGATCAACACATCCTATACAATCCCTAAATTCAATCACCAGCATTAATCCGTATCATTCAATCCCTAATACTTTTTGTTCTTCGTATTTTAGGAAGTCTTACTTTTGAGTTATTTTTATTGCCAATTTTTGTGTTACTCTAATATCAAAACTTTCATGATACAATTCACTCCAACTGTTGGCTTGGAAAGGATCTACATTTCCCAAAAAGGGGGGTATTTCTGAACCAAAAATCGTCTGTTCTTGTCATACTCGTCATGGAAAAACCAAAAAACTAGTAATATGCTATTATGCTTACCTTCTCTTTGTAGGTATTGTTTCTTTTCAGTGTTCTGGTTCCTCCCTTCATCTTTCAATTTTATGAATCATGTTTGTTATTCTTCCAGTGTTTTACCAGCTTTGCATGTATTTATCAGCTTGTTATTACAATTTGTTGTCTTTGGTTGGTCATTTTTATGGACTAGAGCAGGCAAATAAATTGCAAAGGACACTTGCATTTGTTCCACTAATTAAAGCTCTACAACGCACTTTATCATTCCTTTATGTTCATGCTTTGTGCTATGGGATACACTAGTTCAAAAATACCAATGATAGATTGTTCTTTTTTTTAGTTTTTTTACAGGGACGGCATTTTAATGGAGTATCGTGCAGGATGTTGGTTATTGACTATGAAGATCGAAGTTGGATTTTAGTTGTGGACGAGCTTGGATTTTTTGGTTATCCGTTTGTTGAAGTTGAACTATTTAGTATTTTGTGGTCCACGGGGTTTGTTGAAGTTGAACTAAACTTGGATTTTTTTTTAATTTTGCAGCCATGATGGACATGTTAATCTATGAATTTGGATACATATAGTTTTTTGTAACTATTTGGTGGCTCTTTATTTATGAAGAAAGTTTCTATTTATTTCTTGGAATTTTTATTATGTATTAATTGCATTAGTTTGGCAATTTTGTGGATGTAATTGTTGTTGATATTTACAGGGAATAATGTGGAAAAATTTATACAAAATTTAGAAATGACAAATTTATATAGATTCCCCGACTAAGTTTAGTCGCCAATATGGCCACAAATTAATTGATTTGAATAGATGTTCACTGACTAAACTAATAGTCGGTGATAATTAAAACACCTTCCCCGACTAAACAATTAGTCGGCCAATTGCTAACACATTTCCCGACTAAATATTTAGTCGGTCAATAGGTAATACATTACCCGACTAAATACGTAGTCGGCTAATAAGTAACACATTCCCCGATTAATAGGTTAGTCGGTAAATAAATAGAACATTTGCCGACTAAAATGTTAGTCGGCCAATAGTGCAATCTTTACCGACTAAATACAAGTGGCGACCAAGTATTAGTCGGAATATATTAGTCGGTAAATGTTTATCCTTTAGCCGACTAAATTTTTTTTGGTCGGCAATAACCTTTCCCGATCTCGTTCCACCGACTAATGTGCCGACTAAAATTTTTAGTCGGGGAATATTTTTGCCGACTAAAATACGTACAATTGCCGACTAAAGTTTAGTCGGTAATGGTGTTTTTTCTTGTAGTGAATTCAACGGATTTAATTGTCATTATTATGTCACAATTGCATGGCTACCTTACATTCAACTAAAACAGAGGACTAGGTTTCATATCTAATTTAAATTGAATGTAAAATCTAAATGTCGTTAGTGAGTGTATTTTTAGAATGATCGATCAGGGCTGTTAGGATGTCAAGTTATACGATATTTAATTTGTAATATTTTAGACATGTATCTTACTTGAGTATAATAATTATTGATTGTGCTAAGACATATTTTGGTCTTGTATCTAGTATCTTTTGATCGATTTCTTTTGGTACGACACATTGTTGAAAGAAAGTGCCAATTTTTTGTGTTGTCATAACAATTGTGGTTATGTTATATAATTTGTAGTATTTTACATATGAGGGAGAGGGAGAGAAAGTCAAGGAGGAGAGAACAACCTGTTACCTACTAAGCCCTTTTTTTATTTTATTAATTGATTTAATAAATAGGTGGTCCGGATTATTCCCTTTGAAATCCAAGAGTTTAAAATTATGGTGCATATGGTATACTCCCTAATAAGGGGTATGTACCATAGGATAGGACTACCCGCAATTGACACACGCTCTGTCATGTTTGCAGTTTGCATTTTTTTTTCAAGATTTTTGTTCGTATTTACTAATTTTTTGTTGAATTTCTTTTAAATGTTTTTGCTTAATAGTTCAACTTGGGGACGAATCCAACAACTAAAAAATTATTCTAAAAAGCAACAAAAGAATAAGCAAAAGATATCTAAGAATAAAATAATACCGACAATTTTTTTAGAAAATTTTGCTTTATCTTAAAAAATTGTTGGTATTATTTATTCTTAGATATCTTTTGCTTATTCTTTTGTTGCTTTTTAGAATAATTTTTTAGTTGTTGGATTCGTCCCCAAGATGAACTATTAAGCAAAAACATTTAAATCCGGAATGATACGATATATCCGTTTAAAATAGAATGAGTGACTATTAAATCCGGACGGAGGAAGTAGCAATATTGTCATGAATGATGCTTAATCTTCCGAGAGAAAAATGAAAAAAAAAACTATAACCTCTTTGTTTACACCCATTTTTTACACTTTTGGAAAGAGCTAATGATTGAGTGCTACACGGCAAGTGGGCTCAAACTCATGAGTAGGCCCGCTTGATTGCTCAACGAGAAAGTCAAAGTCGATCAAGTCCAAGTGCAAAAGGATCAACGGTTGAAGAACCAATCCCAAAGTGAGAAGGGTACACTAGATTTGCCCTACCCTAATATTCAAAAACAAGCTCCAGCTTTTTAGGGTAGTTGAGATTTTTTAGGGTCTGATTGCATTTACTTCTCAAGGAATATTCCTTCATTTCCTTGGATTTTAAGCATTTCCTTGGATTTTAAGCATTAAAAAGGTTAAATACGTGAGGATCAATTATGAATGTCACGTGGCACTTAATGAAACACGTTTCAATTGAATATGGTTAGTGGGATGAGCAAAATCAGAGAATAGTCTTGGAAAAATGGGAGTTTTGCTAGTTTTTGACCTATTCAAAGGGCCACGTGACAATCATCATGGAATTTCGATTTTCAATCAACATCTACAATTAATTTGAACTCAAAGGAAGTGGTTTGAAGACATGGGACATGTGTCGATTTTTTTTGTGCTGATTTCTTGGTTGTATCCTTAGAATCACATTCTGAACATATTGAGCGGCTCAGATTATCAAAATTTGACCGAAAACTATGAGATTGAGATTTGGGATGTTTTTTTTAGGTGTCCGTGAAACCGCTCCATTTATATATCATATATGTTTCTTTCTTGTTAAAAAAATATATATATCAAGTTCCCCATTCAACTATGAAAATTCAGATAGTAATCAAACTCCACATTCAACGGTGGAAAATTGAACATAAGGGTCATCATTTGGCCCGGTGGCCCGCGACCCGCCCAAAGCCCGCCCGGCCCGCCGGGCTTTTACCCGGCCCGTAGTTTGTAACGGGCGGGCTCGGGCCTATGAATTTTTACTCGGCCCGCCCGTAGGCCCGGCCCGTGAGCCCGCCCGGCATACCCATCCAAAAGCCCGCCAACGGGCCCGCTCATTAGCCCAAAATCCCAAAAAATCCTTTATTTTTTCCCTTGGTTTAGTTTTGCCCAATGAAATTTAAGCCCGCCCGGCTTTTGGCCCGCCGGCCCGCCAATTGGGTTAGCCCGTGGGCCGGGCTTGGGCTTCAATTTATGGTAGGTGGCCCGCCCGGCCCGGCCCGCCAAAAAGAAAAAGCCCGGTCGGCCCGGCCCGCGGGCGGGCTTGGGCCGCGACTTGGCGGGCTGGGCCGGCTCGGCCCGATGATGACCCTTAATTGAACATGGTACGCGGCAGCCGAGCAAGCTCTTGGGCTTGGGCACCACAAATTATTTTGTGAATCCAAAATTTGTGGGTTCGCAAAATTATTTGTTCGTCCCGATAACAGGAATTGAAAAAATAAAAAATTATGATCGAAACACAAATTTGGAATGAAGCCAAAAAAAAAAAACCTAATGAAGTCAGTTCAGCTTACTGATAAATCTAGTGGGTATTACAATAGAGAATGACTTCTGTGTTCCCGGTCACTTTGGGGATATCGTAATTTTTGGCATAACAAAACCATTATGAGTATAACCAAAACCTATTATGAGCATATCAGAACTATCGCAAAGCATAACTTGTTTGTTATGCCTTGGTTGGTGTTTTGGATATTCCTTATTTGGATTCAGTTATACTTGTAATGAGTTTTAGTTATACTTATAATTGTGAAGTTATGCTAAAAATTACGATGTCTCCAAAATGACCGAAGACATCATAGCATCATCCATTACAATATGTCAATGTGTAGACGTGACTTCATGAAGTCCGGGAATCCAATTATGGTTGTTGCAATCCTTAATTCAAATACTACGATTATTTATGTATGGAAATTGGAAGGACATATGTATGAATGAGAAAAGAGAAAAAAAAATTTACGGTTGTTCTGTAAAGAAGAAGTTAGGGAGCCCAATTGCGACCGTCCAAGGTGTTTTTGGACGATTTGGATGTTAATAAAAAAATTTTGAGGAAGGGTTAATTGTGACTAGTTATAATTAAAATCGAATCTCAGCTATGAATTGCGCGAATAAACGGTTGAGATTGCGCCGCTCCATAAACATGTTCACGGAGCCTCTGTGAAAAAGACTATTTCATGTATGAATAAAACCTATATATGGATAAATCTTAAGAGTGGTAATAAGAAAATGTTACATGTGACAATTAACAAATGAAACGTAAGAATTTGACATTTGAGTTGAAATTACTTTACGTGTCAATTATTTCACGTAGCACGCTGCCGTGTCAAATTTGACATGTTAGATTGGAAGTGTTTTTAGAGCATCTCAACACTTGACTTTAAATTGGAGATGCCAAATTTTTTTTTGAAAACTTATATGGCATTTTGACATCTATAATTTGACATCAAAGCTTCCTCTCCAACTCTTATGCCAAATAAATAAATTTCTACATATTTGACGTCAAGTTATCCGTCTCTAACCCACATGCCAACTCTTATGTCAAACTTTGACAAAAAAAAAAATTCAAACAAGCACATTTTTAAAATTTGGCATGCGTGTGACGGACTGAAAATTAACATGTTTTCATATCCCTTCAAAGCCACGTCATCCATCTAGATTGGATTGCAAAAGGGTGTCAATTAACCGTTACAATCTCCGGCTCAGATTTGGCATCTCTCATTAAAAATGCTCTTGTCATGCCCAATCAGATTTGACTTTTTGGTTAGAGATACTACTTTCGTCTCTTTTTAAGTGTCTTACTTCGTATCAATTTGTATCTCTACTTTCTTTTACTACCTTTTATAGAGATATCATTTTTACACTTTTACTCATTAACTTTTCAAAATGAAATCTACGTTTAGGGGCAAAATAAAAATTGCACAAATTTTTATCCACTAACTTTACAAAATGGACACTTGTTAAGAAACAACCCACTAAAAAAAGCCACCGACGGAGTACCAAAAGTCCACCATCTCCATTCTCCACAACTTACGACCACCCTCCGCACCACCCAAAGAGCTCCGAAGGCAGCGGCCATGTCCAATGGAGGAACTCTTCCCCTGGATATCGTCATCGACATACTCTCTCGACTACCTGTCAAATCCCTTTGCCGATTCAAGTCTGTTTCTCCCTCATGGAATTCCCTAATCTCCGACCCCAATTTCGCAAAAGCCCACCTCAATCAAGCCAAGACCCAAAACCCCAAAAATCTTGATCAGAAAATCATTATCATTTCCACCCATCACAATCTCTATTCGGTAGATTTCGCGGACGTAAACCCGACGATCAAAACACTGGCTGATTTTTCATCGGTCAGAATTAGGGTTCTGAGTTCCTGCGATGGTTTGCTTTTAGTTTCCCTTGTGGATAATTCCAACTTCTTGTGGAATCCATCCACTAGAGAGTATAAGGTACTGCCCACATGTCCTTCTGCACTCGGTCCAGTTCGTGGTGTCTTCCGTGATGTTTATGGTGTTGGTTACGATTCTTCTACTGATGATTACAAGGTTTTGAAAATTGTTTATAATGAAACTGATACTGATTCTCCTACCGAGCGTGGTATTACCATTGGGGCTATTTATTCGCTGAAAACTAATGCTTGGAGGAAAATTCAAGATACTAGCGATTATGTCCCCTTTTGGACAACCTCTTGTGGGGTTTTCTTTAGTGGGTGTCTTCATTTCCTTTGTTGGAAAAGGACTGGTTCCTTTGTGATTGTTGCTTTCAATTTGTGGGATGAGATTTTCAGGGAAGTGCTGCTGCCTGCTTCGTTTTGCGAAGTTGAGATATTGGATTATCGTGTGGCAGTTGTCGGGGGTTGTCTCTGTTTGGCTGATCTGGGGGGGATTTATGTAAGTGAGACTACTGGTGGTTGGATGATGAAGGAGTATGGGGTAAGAGAGTCTTGGACCAAATTTCCGATTGATGTGCCTAAAAGGTTTGCAGTGGAATTGTTGTGTTTGCTAAGGGAAGATGAATATTTGTTGAAAACATCGGAAAGGGAACGTTATAGATTGTATGGAGATAAACTGGTTGTGTACAATTTTAAAAATGAAACATTGAGCGACATGGTGGTTCATGGCTCTCCCACTGGATTTACGTTTGGAAGCACCTATGTCGAGAGCCTAGTCTCTCCTTATCATAGAGGAGAGATTGGGAGGCAATGAATGAGAAGCTTCTTCAGGTATTTTGTGAAATGTAAATGACTCTGCTTCTTTTGTTGATGTTTAATTGTAGATGCATATTACAAGAGTTTCTTTATTTCAAGTTTTTTTGAGGTTGCACATTCATATATCCCTTGTCGATACTTATATGTGTTAGTGATGAATGCTGAACTTAGAAAATATTCATATACAAGTGGCTCAGGCCCACTTAAAATGGTTGGAGTCTAATCTATGAAACATGAGTACTTATAGATGGGGTTCACACCCTTCTCAATAGAATACCATTTCACCTTGGATTCTCATGAGTACATATGTCATACTTTCTCAATGTTCCCACAGTATGGAAGTTATTTGTTTAGGAGAATGATGTAAACTACAACTATTCAAAAGGGCCCTGGAAGCAGCTCAACTTAGGTTCATATGCTTTCAGCAATTTGTGGCTGGTGATAGATCACTTTCACAATTAGAGGAAATTTAGAGAGTTTTAACTGAGATGAGTGTGAGATTGGAAATTTTGAGAGTTTTAGCTGAGATGAGTGTGAGACTGAGACACGCTGGATATCAACCACAGACATCCTCCATGTTGCACAGTTTTGATGGGCAAAAGAAAAACACCGCGTGAGTTCATGTTAACGAGACCTTGACATTCAAATTTGACCTTCGTAGCTCAGCTCCAGTATACTCTAAACGAATTTAAGTGTGTGATGATTGTCGCAACCATTGAGCATGAATCAAGGATTGTCAGATGTGAGAAAATTGTGAGGGACATGACTCGATTTTCATGGGGTTGGGTCCTTGACTTGTCCTTGTGTTTGCCTGTCAATCTCCTCTTTTCCTCAATGACAACCTCATAAGCCATCCTTCAGACTCTTGTAATGGAACAGCAGTCTAAGGTAGTGCCATCTAGGACGTTTTTTTTTATCAAAACTGAGTGCTTGGCTGAACCTTTGAATTATTTTCGATTATATAATATGCCTTAGCACAAGAAAATATGCTTCTATTGTCTGATTGCCTAATTACGCTGTCCATTTCCAAGTGTATGAAAGGCAAAGTTTTTGTAATTTGAGTCATTTACACCTCACTTTGGCTACATTTCGTATGAAAAGAAAAGAAACCAAACTCACAGGGTTCATAGAAGCTTTTGAATCAAGTAAACTTGTAATTTTGTTGAATAAAGTACTTGTTAATGCTAACTGAAATTTTCATTTGGAGAACCACAAGAAGCTATAAATTTGGAAATCTGAGCTCTTGTTGTAAATATATCTTTTTATCCATGTTATGTATCACTAGATCCTGAAGTATTGCAGTTGAAAGAGGTTAGTCTCTTCTCCATTTTTTTTCAAGAACTCATATGGTGAAGATCTCATGCAGATTCTGAGGGAATGCTCCCGGGTTCGGTTTGTTGGTGTGGGAGCAAGCCAACCATTCTTGATGAAATATTGTACTGGTTGTCCAACCTTTTCTGCTGAAATCTGGATCGGTTTCTACCCTTTAAACAAGTCTTCTCTGATAAAATTGGAGTCGTAGTTCGCAGTCCCCGAAAAGAGGTAACCCACAGCTTCCAGTTCAAATTTGCACTGCTGACTAGATCAGGCTCAATCAAGACATAGGCTACTTGCACCATAATGAGCAGACCCCAGTGCACTGATTGTGATGCATGCTGAAAAAGTTTTCCTCCAGCTCCCTAGCATTGAAATGGTTGAAGAACTCAAACTGACAGAGAATGAAGTTGCAGAAGATCACAGGATGGGCTATCCCTATCCCCGTTTGGGATTCCTTTGTCTCTCTTTCACACCTCTTTCACACAGTTGCAATAAACATGACACCTTCATATGTAAAACCTCTCATACCTGCAATTCACAGCCCCATTAAACTGAAGAGTGTAATCTTGCATGCGGGTGGAGGTGGACCATGCATGTGTGTGTTTGTTGAGTGACAGAGAGAAGTTTAGAGTAAAGAGAGGGAGGTAGAGTAGGGACGTGTATGTTGAGAGAGAGAGAGAAAGAGTTTTGTGTTGTGATCAATAAAACGGAGTCTGTGTTTTTAGTGTGTGAATTTCTCTCTTATACATCATAAAAACTTCTTAGTTTGGTGAATACCTCACCTTCCCAACCACTTTGACA
>BPLS01024973.1:29873-41461 GCA_019656275.1 Rhododendron kiyosumense | reverse complement strand
AACTTTAGTTCCTGCAGTGCCCGGTTGGCTGCTGGATCCCCGGGTCCAGATTGGTCACGTTCTGCTCCCGTTTAGTAATAATAATGAAAAAGCAATTTTAGGTTAATCAAGAACTTTCATTAGACGAACCCGAACATTGTCGGAGCCCATGAATGGCAGGATACGAGGGACCAAAACTTGTTCTCTGCTATGTATGGGTGAATGGCGACCATAAAGGTTCTTATCTTTCGAGGTAGTTTTTTTCTCTCTAAAGTCAAACATTTTTAAGAACACCGAATGGAGCAGATCAGCTCAGGATTGGTTGCAAGTGCTATAAACCCTACGTCTGTACCTCTTTTTTAATTATTTAAAGAAAAACCAAACAATTTCCTAGGTGTAGTTAATCTTTACATCAAACAAAGGGGTGATCACCTAAAAGCCTGTGTCATTAGTAACAATCCGAGTTTTGAGTCAGCACACATCACCGTCTTACCGGATATTGTGTTACGTCGATCTCAACCCTACGCTTGGGGCAACCCGTTAATTTAAGACTAGAATTCCGGCGAAGCAATCGCTGGTTAGTACTAGGGCCCCGTTTGATAATTGGCTTCAGCCATGGGATTGGACTATTAATGGTAATGGGATTGGACTGTTAATTCTTTGTTTGCTTTCACTTTCAATGGCCGGACTAACTTACCCATGGGACTGTGAGTGCTGGGATTAAGGTGGATTACTAATACCTCCTGCGACACGATTATCAATCCAGTCCGTTGTCTCTCCAATACAATGATGAAAGTATCCATAACTTTCTCAACTAATTATTCTTTGTTTGGTTCTATGACTATCTTAGGACCCATATATGAGGATTCTAAAGTTAAAAATTAATTATGACCCTTTAAAATAAAATGATCAAAAGAATAAAATTTTCGCACCGGTTTAAAAGAATTGAAAATTGGAGCACTTAATTTTTTTAGACTATTTATATATTTAAAAATATGGTTAAAAAATTAAGTGCTCTAATTTTTAATCTGTTTGAACTGGTGCGAAGATTTTATTTTTTTGATCATTTAATTCTAAAGGGTCGTAAGTAAGTTTTGGCTCTAGGGCTCTCATGTACAAGCCTAGATAGACATAGAACCAAATAAAGAATAAATACTTAACAATGAGAGCCCTACAGACAAAATTTAATTATAACCCTTTAGAATAATATGATCAACAAAATAACATCTTCGCATCGGTTTAAACGGATTGATAATTAAAACACTAAATTTTTTTAATCATATGTTATCCTTCAGTTTTGCATAAGGGTAAAAATAGAAGTGTTTACTATCAATCCAATCCTATCCGATGTGAAACAAACATGATATTAATAATTTCATCATCTAATCTCATCCTAAACAAACATATTCATTATCAATCTCTTTTTATTACCAATCCCAATCTTAATCCCATCTCCTTATGAATCTCACTCCTCTATTACTTTTATCAAACAAGGCCTAGGAGAATAATGCACCAATCCTACATTGTAGGTAACGTGTAAGTGATCCATATATACGTATATATGTTTGGAATGTGATTAAGAAGGTAAAAAAGAATTAAGTACTAACCGGAAAGGAAAATAAGTACTTATTTTTTGAGAAGGTAATTTCAAGCTCAAAAATCATGTGCTTACGCAAATTATTTTCCCATCAATATGGATCTTATTTGATAAATCTCATTGAGATCTTTAATACGGTGCAAAAAAAAAATTAAAAAATTAATTTTCATTTACAATATTTTTGAGTTTGAAAATGTGAAACAAGTACTTATTTTTTAAGAATGTGTTCTGAAACGGGACCAAGTGATGCCAAAGTAACTCCTGGCTTAATTCCTTGAAAAACAAATAAAACTAATCGATGGCCGGAATCCGATCTCATTGGCGAAAATCCAATGTTTTAATGTCTGAATCGGAACTTTTTGGAGTTCAATGACCAAAATAATAATGAAAGTTTTCCCCTCTCGTACCACAATCTGAGCTTGTTTGGATGCGGGATAAGAATTGGAGATATTAGTTAATGTATCACGCAAAATTCGAGTCTACGGAAAAGACGAAAAGATGCTGAATAAGTCAATTTTATTAATTTAAGAAATTTAGAGTTGCAATCGTTGATTCAATTTTCAAAGAAAATTAATCTTCTGATTCTTCTCTTCAGTTGTTGAAACGAAGTCTTGATAGCTTGATCTCGATTTGAACGGCGATATCTTCTCCGGTCTTTGCAAAGATGATGGCGAATTTGACAGGCTTTGACTTGAGGGCTTTGAAGCTTCTTCTCAAGTTGAATTGGCCGACCTTCTTCAATTTGGTTGAAAAAGATAACAGATTTGTGGATATTGACTTGAAAGCTTTGGAGCTTCTTCTCAAATCGGTGTTTGAGATCTTCTACAATTTGGATGAAGAAGATTTATGATTCGTGGACTTGACTTGAACATTAATCAGGGCTTGGATTCTTTAAACTGGAGTGTATCTAGTTTGATGTGGACTCAAAAGATTTTGAAGGGCCTTCGCAGCTTTGATCTTCAGAACTCCGGAAGCTTGCGTGTGATGGATGAATGCGAATTTTGAAGGGTTTGGAGGTTATAGACATGTAAAAATTCTAGCCTATCACAAATTGCCACGTGTTGCTAGGGTATACAAATTGGCCAATCAAATGCTGCCAAATGCCTGTAAGTCAAAGTCAAAGTTCCATGGACGAGTCAATCAAGTGATGCCAAGTGTTCGTGATCAAAAGTCAGAGACATGTAAATGGACTAATCAAATGGTGCCACGTGTCAAAATGACAGAGTTATTATTTTATCAAGTCCGGCCAATCAAATTAGGCTAATTGGTGAATAATAATATATCTCTTTATATATAGTTACATTTTTCTAAAATAAAAAGAAAGGAAAGGTAATTATCAAATAATTATTATTCTTTTTAAATTCAATAAAGGAAATAATTAAAGAGATATGGAAGGTTGGAGTTGGAGTCTTCATCCCATATCCTTATAAATAGAGGTGCTCCCTCTCATATTTTTTTCCATTTGCACATTGAAGCATACAATCTCCAGAGCTCTGAAGATCAAAGCCGTCAAGCCCATCAGAAGTCTTCAAGTCTACATCCGACAAAAAAGTTCTCCAGATCAAAGCTTCAAAGCTCCAAAGAACATTCAAGTCAAGTCCACATCAAACAAGATAGTTCTTTAGATCCAAGCTTCAAAGCTCTAAAGAATGCTCATGGCAAATATCCATCATCAAATCCAACCTCCAGAACTCTGGAGATCGAAGCCTCCAAACCCTTCAAAATTCGCATTCATCCATCACACGCAAGCTTTCGGAGTTTTGAACATCAAAGCTGCGAAGGCATTTTAGAAACTTTCAAGTCTACATCAAGGCAGACGCTCTTCAGTTCAAAACATCCAAGCCCTGAAGAACGTTCAAGCCAAATCCACCAATCATTAGTCTCCTTTTACCAAATTGAAGAGGATCTCAAAGATCAATTTGAGAAAAAGCTCCAAAGCGCTCAAGTCAATATCCACAAATCCGCTATCTTTTTTAACCGAATTGGAGAAGATCAAGCAATTCAACTTGAGAAGAAGCTTCAAAGCCCGACAAAGTCGCCGTCATCTTTGCAACGACCGCAGAAGATATCGCCGCTCAAATCGAGAGCAAGCTGTCAAGCCCTCGTTTCAACAACCGAAAAGAAGAATCAAAGGATTAATTTTCTTTGAAAATCGCATCAGAGATTGTAACCCAAAATTTCTCAAATTAATAAAATTGACCTTATCCAACATCTTTTCATCTTTTTTCGCAAAATCGAATTTTGCGTGATACATATTTTGGCACGCCTGGTGGGACAAGCATACTTAAAAGATTCAAAATCTTTTATTAATAAGGTCAATTAATAAAATTGACCTTATTCAGCATTTTTTCCCTCTCTCTTGTTCGCTTTTGCCTTGGTCACTCTCACTTCATGGCAAAACCTTCGTAGCAAGATTGGCTAACATCATGGCAGGTTTCAAGAACCTTCTAGCATGGCATCGGTTGGCTTCAACATTGTGGAAAGCTTCCAGAATTATCCTATCATGACAGCACCTTTCGAGCAAAGCATTGGCTACGACATCGTGGTAGGTTTCAAGGACCTTCTTATAGCATGGTATAGGCTAGCTTCAATACCACGACAATCTTTGATGAGTTCTTCCCTAGAATAGGCATAAGGATATCGCAAAGTAGCAAAAGCCACGGAGCAGTTGTAATGACCCGAATCTCGGGCCAATATTTTTTTTGAATAAAATTAAATATTTTATTATTAAAGTATTTTTTATCGATAAATTCAAACCTAGACTTTCTAGAAAACCTAGCTTTACTTCATAATCCTAAAAAATCTAGAAAGATATGGAGAAAAATCTAGAGATATCCGTAGATCTTGAGGATCCACTTGGATTCTATTAATTATGAGTAGATTTTATACATAGATTATTCTAGAGATTAGATATGATATGATTGGATATCCAATAGATATACTTAGATTTGCTTAGATTTTACTAGATATCCCTAGATTTTATAAGATATATTAAGATTTGATTGGATTGGATTTTATTTGATATTATATAGATTTTGTGAGATATTATATAGATTTGTTGGATATTATTAGATTATATAAGATATGGTTATGATTATATAAGATACGATTATGATTTTCTAGATATTATCTAGATTCTTCTCCCATTAATATAAATAGGCTCCCTCAACTCCTCTCCACATACACCACCAAGGAAATAAAGGAAGGAGAGAGAGAGAGAGACAGAGAGAGAGAGAGAGAGAGAGAGAGAGAGAGGAAAAAGGTTGAAAATTTATTAGTGCTGTTTTGAATGGTGATGTTGGCGGGCTAGTGGTGAATATTTTAAGACAATGATTCATAGATGTAACGACCGGACACATTTTGATGTAATTCGGGGAGTATTCGATATGCTTCCCACTTCCGGAATCCTTTCTTCACTCTCATCTTTGTAATCCTTTTGATTATCTCGTGATATTTGTTCAATCTTGTGGATATCATTAGAAAGTGGAATAATTGGTATCGAATATGATGTTGTTGGATGAGTACTATAGAACTATTTAGTACAGGGATCGAGTGAACTAATGCACCAATAGTCTATCCAATATCCAGGATGGGTCGAGGATGACTCGGTGAGGAAGGTATTGGGGGAGTGTTACTGGTCATGTACTGAGGAGGACATGGTATGAGGTCCTTTATAATTGTTGCTTCGACTTGGTGGTCGATTATCGTTTATTGATTCCACTTATAAGCTTTGTTATTCTGTTGTATCGTATACTTTCCGGATAATTTCTTTTTCAGATGTGGAGCCGGATTAAAGAAAATTGAATCGGAGCATATAAGGATTAATTTGGAGAGGTCTTGGAAGCGTTGATAGTTTTGGAGCATCTAGAAGATTATTTAGGAGGCAGCTTAAGTTTATTTTGGTGATGTAATTTATTTATGGAGAAAATAGAGGCATAGAAGTGTTTGAAATACAGTGTATTTTGGAGTTTATTTTTAGAAAATAGCGGGCCATTACAACTTTAGCCCAAAGAAATAGCGGCAGCGGAGCCTTAAAGCTCGAAGAAACAGAAGTGATGGAGCCTTAGCTCGGAGAAGTGGCGGAGCCTTTAAGCTCGAAGAAGCTGCGGAGCAAACAAGACCGGCCCTGAGTTTTCAGAGGCCTAAAGCCATAATGAAAAATGAGGCCTTTATGAATTTTAAAGACAAGCACAAAATAAACAAATCACCTTTTCCAAAACAAAATAGCACTGATCAATAAGAAAAAATCTCAAATAACTGACCATTTCAATATTTCAAAAGCATCATGTAAATATCAATAGTCCAAAAAAGTTACCATACTTGCAATATTTTAGAGGCATCACTTAAATATCACCCTTTTTGCAGTTTTAGCAGCAAAAATATTAATAATGTCTTCATAATCAATCTTATCCACCATCTCATGTTCAATGGATAGGAGGGATAACCCATTCAACCTTTCTTGTGACATAATTGAGCGAAGGTAGTTCTTAATTAGCTTCAACTTTGAAAAACTTCTCTCTCCAGAAGCAACTGTAACGGGAATAGTCAACAATATTCTATAAGCGACCCACACATTTGGATAACAATCCTCCATCAATTTCAAATGATTGAGCACTTCAATTGGTTTCCTTATCTCTTTTGGTAAGCCTTCCTTTAAGACCTTCAATTCCAAAAACAACTCATTTCCATCAATATCGGAAGTTCCTTCATGTTTCAAAGCATCTAGAAAAGCATCTTCTAGCTTGGTGCAATGCATCTTCAAACATTCATCGGTCTTAGAATTTAACTTGTTCACATCAAACAAAAAACCCCAAGTTTCCTCATATTTCTTAAATTGTTCAAATCGGCTTGTAAGTGAAGAAAGAGCATGATTCATAATATACAAAAAGTAGTTCACTCTAAAGGATTCTTCAACCAAAAAGGTCACCTCTTCACTCACACTCTCATCAAATTGTTTCTTCCGGCGAATGACACACTTCTCATGAAATATGGGCTCTACTCCCCATTTTGATGCAATTTCGTTAGCTTCATCTATGGCCTCCGCCAAACCGCTTGCTCTATATTTTTCAAGAAAAGTAATAAGCCCTTTCAATTGATCAATGGCAACATCTATATGCATGTCTTCTTTTTGCAAGGTCTTGCTTACACACTTAACTGCAAACAACATTGTATGCCAAATAACCATGCCAACTAAGAATCCAAAATCTTCAATTTCATGTCTTACTAGGCCTTCGGCTTCACTCTTTTGCGCCAGCATCATCACGACAATCGACATCGGCCAATTCAAGTAAGCATCTTTGATTCCTGAAGCTTGGTATCTTATTGCTCTAACACTATCAACACGACTTTCCCAACGTGTTTGTGATAATGACTTCACAGTGAGACCTCCAACATTATCCATCAAAATTTTCCACTGCTTGGGAGAAGACAAAAACAAACAATAGATACATTGTACAACACCAAAAAAAGATTTAGCTTTGTTACAAGAGTTGGCCATATCGCAAAGCATGAGGTTAAGACTATGGCAACCACATGGTGTGTAAAATGCTCTAGGATTTTTGTCCAAAAGCCTTTTCTGGACACCTTTGTGTTTTCCTTTCATATTGTAGCCGTTGTCGTAGCCTTGTCCTCTTATATCACCAATGCCAAGTTGCAGAGTGGCCAACACTTTTTCAAGTTCATTGAAAAGTCCAGATCCCGTTGTATCTTCCATCTTAAAAAATTCTAAGAAGAATTCCTCCACTTCTAGTGTACTTGCTGAAACATTCACACATCGTATTACAAGAGACATTTGTTCTTCGTGACTTATATCTGGAGTACAATCAAGTATCACAGCAAAATATTTTGCGTATTTGATTTTACGAAGTATTGAACTTTTGACCTCATCAGCAAGCATTTTATTATTTCATTCTGGATTTTGTGACTAAGATAATGGTAATGAATTTCACCATTCTAAATTTGCCGAAAGTGCTCTTGCATGATTGGATCATATACGGCCACCATTTCCATTATGCTTAGAAAATCCCATTCCTCTCTTGATATATTTTCTCATTGTCTCCACGAAATGCTAAGTTCAATTTAGCAAGTGTTTTCACAACTTCAATTATCCTTACTTGTACCCCTTTCCAATGCTCTTTCTCTTTCTTGATTTGATCTTGGACACATTGGTCGATTGTCTCATTCTTCTTCAATCTCCTCTCCGATTCAATCCATTTGCTCATGGAAGCAATATGCTCATTACTAGCTTCATGATTTTTAAGCCTTTGACCAAGATTTCTCCAATTTCTCAATCCATTAGTAGCCAACAATGTCTTGTTTTCACCTTGCGCAAACAATTTACAACAAAAGCAAAATACTTTGTCGGAAGCACTCGAATATACAAGCCACCTCCTATCTTGCTTCTCTCCATTTGACAACCGACAAATATAGTGAAAGGGAGTAAAATACCTACCCTCCATATCCTTGGGAAAATAATCTCCATCCCTTCTTACCGGACCTCTTTCTACTATAAAGTCAATGAAATTTTGATCAATTTTGTCCCAATTTCTTGGATCATCAATGTTTGTAGGTTCACATTCAACACCCATGTCTTCATTTTGAACCTCAACATACATATCTTCATGGTCACCCTCATCTACGCATTCATTTGGTTCCTTTGGGCCGGCATCCATATTATCCTCCAAATTTCATTTTCTTCATTCTCCATATCTTCTTGTTCTTCTTCATTCTCTAAATCTTCAACCACATTTGAACTCTCTTTTTGTTTTTTGCAAACGAAAAACTGATTGAGTGAACCCACTTAAGATTGAATTAATGTATCAATTCTTTGCTTTCTTTTTCTTTTTTCATGCCCGGACATAAATTTTCTGGGCATCATAATTTAAAATCTGCAAATCCCCAACATAATCTAATAATTAAGACTATATAATTATTAATTAAAGAGAGTCTCACTTCTCATAAGCAATATTAAATCACTCTAATCACAGACTTCAAGATTTAAGGCTTTAAGCAATATAAAATCACTTTCAAACTTCAAGCAATATAATTTATTAAACAAAACAAATATACGATTCAGACAATCAGACGAGTCCGGCGCCTAGACCCAAATTCTAATCCGAAATTGCAATATACATCCAAAGCTTAAAAAGAAGAGAGACTTACAAGTTATGAGTGGAAAATAGAAATCTGTAGTAGGAATGTTGGTTCAAACATTCAAACAAATCAAACCAAAGAACTCATAATCCAAGAGGGCCCTTCTTCGTTCTTCCCTGGTGGGTGTGGCTTCACATGAGTGGAGGGACCGTTTCCAACAGGTGTAGTCGTTGCAATATTTAGGGAAGATTCATGTGGATCGGTGACGACGTGCCGTGGTGATGACTGATGGGAGCCGATTAATTAAGGGGAAAATGAAAACCCTTGTTTGTTTGTTCTTTCAATTTCAGAGGCCTCTGGCTTCAATTTGTTTTTTCGGAAAAAAAGGTGAGAGAGTTGGGTTTTGTTTCTTTGAAAATGGACTATCTAGTTTTCTTATTTACAAAACTGCCACCGAGAATTTTTTTGGGCCCAGCTCTGAATTGAATCCGTGTGGGCCTTTTTTTAATTTGGAATGGGCCATTTTTTGGGTATAATACTATATAGGACCACTAGATATTTTGAGACCCTAAAAATTTGTGTTTTTTGGAGGCCTAAAGCCATGGCACCTTGGGCTTCAGCCCAAAACCGGCCCTAGGAGCAAAGCTCGAAGAAGCTGCGAAGTAGAGCTCGAAGAAATAACAGCAGGGGAGCCTTAAAGCTCGAAGAGGCAATGGCTACAGAGTTTAAAACTCGAAGAGGCAGTGGCCACGGAACTTAAAACTCGAAGAAGCGATCATGAAGCGCCAAATCTGCAAAAGAAAGACACACGGGAAATTCAAAACATTGTTAAAGGTTAAAGCAGCGTTCAAAGAAAGTAGCAGTGTACAAATTCCATGTCAGGTAAATAATCGGGAGTACCGAGAGTGCCTGCGAGGTTTGAAACGTGGATGCCCAAACCGTTGTGTGTCCAACACAAGGATTTTCAAAACAACTTGAAGGAGGATATTTGTTATCATTAAATGGGTCCTACAGATCCTTGAAAAATATAGGGTCTGTTCACCTGTTAACAAAGTAAGGCAAAAGCATGGTACATACTATTGGTAACCACCAATAGTTAAGAGGACAAAGCACAAGGAATTTGAAAAATTACAAGGTTATGCGTGGCTATATGAGATTGACCCCACAAGGTCTAAAAAATATATGACGAAGTTATGCATGACAACTTACTGTTTCTATTGAAGGAAAAAGTAAGTTTATTAATAAAATTGCCACAAAGTTTTAAGAACTTTACGTGGAGTTACTTCGGACAACTTACTGTTTCTATTGAAGGAAAAAGTAAGTTTATTAATACGTGGAACAAGCATACTTAAATTGCAACTCATTGACCGAGCTAAAATTTATTAATTGGTCGTCTCTGAATATGAAAAATTCAGTGTGTGAATAGATAAATTTAGCTCGGTCAAGGAGTTGAAATTTTAAAAATTAAATTGACACAAAAGTCAAGCAAAAAAAAAAAAAAAAACCTTTATCGCCGCATACACAAATTTTTGGCATCAAATCAAGTCAACATTTCGAGACTTACTCACTTTCATGCATGACTAAGTCTCGACGGGGCATCTGTAGGCATGTAAAAATTATAGCCTATCACAAATTGCGACGTGTTGCAAGGGCATAAAAATTGGCCAATCAAATGTCGCCAAGTGCCTGTAAGTCAAAGTCAAAGTTTCATGAACGGGCCAATCAAGTGATGCCAAGTGTCCGTGGTCAAAAGTCAGAGACATTTAAATGGACCAATTAAATGGTGCCACATGTCAAAATGACACAATTATTATTTTATCAAGTCCGGCCAATCAAATTAGGCCAATTGGTGAATAATAATATATCTCTTTATATAAAATTACCTTTTTCTAAGATAAAAAGAAAGGAAAGGTAATTATCAAATAATTATTATTCCTTTTAAATTCAATAAAGAAAATAATTAAAGAGATCAATATGGAAGGAATAATAATTATTTGATAATTACCTTTCCTTTTTAGAAAAAGGTAATTATATATAAAGAGATATATAAGAAAAAGCTAAAGAATGAAACCCATTAACAAACGGATTTTGTTCCTCTTGCGGAACGATCAGAGACTTTGTGAAAATCAATCTGAATTTTTTTTCAAAATTCCTTTTCCTTCAAAACCTTCCGCACCAAACAGTTGTTTTGGGAAAGCAAATTTCCATGAGAGAGTACACATCCATGTAATAGCAACACAACTTTTTCCTTTGAGTTTCTGATCATGTGAAGTCAAAACACTCTGGGAGCTTGTGCAGCCAATAATTTTGCAATAGACAGTAAGTTAGCTTGCAACTATGTCCTCTAGTCTCTGTGTAGCCAATAATTTTCCGTGCACGCACTTGCGAAAATATTCTGAGTGGCACCCAAAATGGCTCCGGATCCCCTGTCCTAGTTCTCCTGTCCCAGTCGCTTGTGCCACGTAGCCCACTCCTTCCTCCCCTCTAACAAAGTTACTTGCATAGTTAAGATGTTGTCTAGTTAAGATGTTGTGCATTACTCATACTATAAACATAGTATAAACAGACATTTTAAGACCAAAAAACATAGAATTTGAAAAATGAACGTGATGGATTGGATTTCATGCCATCCCTAGGCGGCTAGATGGACAGATTGTTGGCTTTTTATGTGTAATTTCTCCTTGATGGGTTGGTATTGTTTTTCTTTGTCACTATTTTCAGATAGAATCGCTATAAATGTTGTTTGGCATTTTAATGGAATATACTTCGATTAAAAAAAATGGACAGGTTTTTTATTTTTCATGTGTAATTTCTCTGTGATGGGTTGGTGTTTTTCCTTGTCACTATTTTTGGATGGAATCGCTGTAAATGCAGTTTCGCATTTTAATGGAATATACTTCGATTAAAAAAAATGGACAAA
>BPLS01024973.1:7057-24427 GCA_019656275.1 Rhododendron kiyosumense | reverse complement strand
TGAAAACTCGCGTTTTTGGCAGCAGGTGTGAATGCGATGTGCGCGGGCGTGCCAAGACTTGTAGCG
Organism: Rhododendron kiyosumense; assembly: GCA_019656275.1. Classification (NCBI taxonomy): domain Eukaryota; kingdom Viridiplantae; phylum Streptophyta; class Magnoliopsida; order Ericales; family Ericaceae; genus Rhododendron; species Rhododendron kiyosumense. The sequence goes on along the minus strand of BPLS01024973.1, from coordinate 24,361 downwards.
CCTAACTTGTTGTGAAGATTCCCGTGAATCTTGACTTCTATCGTAGAGCGATTGTGTACGACCCAAAGGTTAAAGATCGTAAGAAGGTTCGTGGTTTGCCACACGGTTGTGGACTTAATATTTCCTAGTCGTATAGGAAGTGAGACGTGAAAAACGTGAACTTTATTACTCCGGGATAATAAAGTTGGTACAAGAAAAGTAAAATTCAAACTACTTGAAGAAGTTAGTTCGAATGGGGTTGAATACTGAGTATTCGATAGTCTACTTTGCTGAAAGTAGGAAAGTGTGCTTCGCTGGGAAGACTTTGTTTGTAAGCGTTAGCTTTGATTGGTGTTGGCCCTGTTTTCTGTCTTCAATTCTGCTATTTATAAGCAAAACAGCAAGCTGATTCAGGCCTGAATCCGGATTCAGCATTGCACCACAAGCTGCCATGTGTCCCATGATGCTCCCTCCTTTTGTGCATGCTGAATCATGGGCAGTTATTTGCAGTTGGTAGATCATGGGTGATGTGGCAATAACTCCCCACCATCTCCCCTTCTTATGCTAGCTTGACACATGGCCAATTGACTTGGTCACAAGCTGATTCAGGCCTGAATCCGAATTCAGCTTTGCACTACAAGCTGCCAAGTGTCCCATGATTGTTCCACTTTTCATGCATGTAGGGTAGTGGGCTGTTTTTCTGGCAGTTAAGGATTCATGGGGAATAGACCTCTTGTATGTTGACACGTGTCCCATGTATTGATGAAAATATCTTCCAACTTCCTTTCCTTTGTGCCGAAATGTGCCACATGGCCAATTGACTTAGTCAATTGGCCTTTGAATGTGGAGGAAAGCAACTGCCAGAACCCAACTAATCTCCCTACATTCATGGGCCTTGTTCTCTCAACCCATCCGGCACCAAATTATGAGCCTAAAACCGTGGATTAGCTTCATGGGTCAAACCAATACCTCCTCTCGGGTCAGACCGTGGGCTGTAACATACCCTGGGCCATAATTTCCGTGGGTCACTCCTTTTAAAGATCTGGGCCGCAACTCTTTACATGGGTTATGTGCTTCTTGGGCCCAAATGGGAAAAAACCCATGGCCCAATAATTAACCACCAGACAAATGCCCAATCTCGGCCTAAATTAATTAAGGAATTAATTTAAAAATTCAATCACGATTGGCCCGATCCGCGGTGCCAAAAACGGGTATAAACATTGCCCCCCCTACGCCTTGATTCTGTTAAGATTAAGGCGTTTGGAAGAACACAGTTTTTGGCATCCAAGCAGATCTTGATACACTAAGAATTATATCAGGCCCAAACGCGGCCTAATGTTTCCCTCCTAAATACGGCTGCAATCATTACAGATCTTCATGTGGGGTTATTATCCATAAAGGAGGTCTCCTTTCTTCTTTGGAACTCTAAAAGCTTCCAAAATGTATCTTTCCAATCCAACTTACCACTGATGTACGCGCAGCCTTCATTAAGATAGAGCCAAAAATTCAAAAAGTGGAGAGAAAAAAGGGAGGCGGGGCATATCCCCAAGCTTTTAAACCCTCTTCTCAAAAACCGAAGCCAGCGTCACCTTACTAAAAGCTGGTATTTCTCTCTCTTCATCCTCCTTTCTTTCCATCTCTCGTCTCTCTCTCTCATCCAGAGCCGAAACAAAACCCTAGCCACCATTGTTAACCTACCAAGCACTGAACGATGTCATCGTTTAGGGCCAAGCAACCGGCCAAGAGCCCAACCTCTTACACCGACGAGATCAAACGAATCATCAGGGTCGAAAACATCTCCATCAACAACGAGATCCTAATCGATCGGACCCAGCCTCGTTCTTCCACTGTAAAAATGGCGCTCGGGCCTGCGTTCAACGGCGATTACCCAGAATCTCTCTACCCGTTCTATCCCCTTGCAGAAGAAGCTCTACCGTTTGATTGTATTGCTGCCGATTGGACCGCCTACCCCAGAGACATCCCAAATCGGCTCTGGCATCGGCCGGACAAACAATACGTCCAATGGGTCAACCGAGTAGCAGCCGCGAAAGAAGGGCTATGGAAGGAGGTAGGGATTTATGAAGCCATCATGCTCAGCCGCTACCTCATCGACATGGACAAAGCCCTATTCATGGCCGCTGCGCAATTCTGGTCTGTTCCTTCTAACGCCTTTCATTTTCGTATTGGTATGATGGGCATCACAATGCAAGATGTTTCCTTTCTCACTGGCCTCCGCCCCCATGGGGTCAAGGCCGATTGTTTCCTTTCACAGAAAACCCCATCATTCACCTATCCCGAGTCGGCCCAGTTGGCCTACTCTAACTTTTTGAAACATTTTGCCGGTGAGGAAGGAAACGAGGTCACTGAGGAAGAACACGTGGCACTCCTCATTTATTGGTTAAACAAGTGCATTTTCTGTGTATCCTCAAATAGAATCACTAAGGAGTTCACAGACATTGCCAAGGCCTTGGCTTCGGGCCAGAAATTGGCCCTAGCCCCTTTAGTCCTTGCACACTTATACCGTGGCATGCAGGAGTTATTGACCAATAGCTTCGTTTTCGCCCCTGGACCACTTTGGATAGTCACACTTTGGCTTTGGTCGTATTTCCCCACACTGGCCCCAAAAATGAACAAGAATCCCACCCATGCCTGTTACGGCCGTCACTATGCAGGCCAAGAACTTCAACAACATAGCTTCAACTCTTGCTTCACTTACTTCTATCGTGAATTAACCACATTGGGTAAGGGCTACATGCCTTTTGAGAGAGAAACCGTACCGTTGTGGCTGAAAAACCCTGCTGGTGAGCCCGGAGAGGATTTTGACGAACACAAGGCCGTTTGGGCTAGTTTCCTCATTTCTAGAGACTTGTTATATGGCATGGGCATGTCCTCAGCCAACAACAGATGCGGGACAGAGTACTACAACGCTGCCCAATTCGCCCGTCAATTCGGCCTTATGCAACTCATCCCTATCCCTCCATACAAATCTTGTAATGAGGACTTCATTGACCGAGTAATTGTACCAGAAAAGACCCTAGAAGCCGTTCGGAACCAATTTGCAAAGGATGAGGTCACCTTTCAGCTAAGGTCTTACCCTGAACGTCCAGAAAAGTCCCTTCGATTTGAGAAGTGGTGGGCAGCTTATGTGGACAGGTATTTTGCCAAAGACCTGGATGAGATTTTGGCAAAAATAACCCCTGAAGCTATAGTTGTAAAGGATAGTGATCCTATCAAAAAGAAAACCTCTCGCTCCGAAGCTCCTTCTCCATCTGCCAGTTTGAAAAGAAAAGGTATGCCCAAAGAATTTACTTTCTTTTCCCTATTTGCTGCTTCTGTTCAGGCCTTTACCATATACTCCTCCTGCAAACTCTATTTCAGGTGCACAAGAAGTTAGCAAGCCTGAACCAACAGAGAATCCTCAGAAGAAAAGGCTCAAAAAGCTGGCTGACAAGAAGCACCCCACTGTATGATCTGATCCACTCTCCTTTTCTTGCTAAACATTGTAATTTAGGCCTAAACGTTTAATATTGCAGGAAAAGACCACTGCCATTGCTGGTAGAACCCGAAGCAGCACCAAGACTGGCTCCCCTGAACAGGTTAACATTTCTGTCAAGGTATCTTTGTATCATATTAAGGCCTGAACATAATTTCATTAAGGCCTGAATACTCATACTCGCGTCTTTCCCAACTCTTAGGCCGAATCAAAAGAAACTGCCCACCAAGCTGAATCAACTCCAAAGAAAGACACAAAAAGGATGAAAACCAAGACGGTCGCGTCCAAAAAACCACAAGCAGATGAAGTTCTAAAGGCAGAACTGAAGAAAAGTGTCTCCATTGCCTCCAGTGATTCGTCCCCTGCTTCGTTAGAGGTAACACGCCATCACTTGGTCCTGACCTTCTCAACTCTTTGTAAGGCTTTTTCCTTATGAACTTGTCACCCATCCAGGCTAACTCCGAAGGTCCTCCAATCAACCCTGAGTATGAAGCGTCATCTCAAACTCCGGAGAAGTCCAAAGTTTCTCCAATCAACCCTGACCCAACACCTGTCCAAAAAGAAGAAGTGGTTGACGAGGCTGCTGATGAGGATATGGAGGACTTCTTCAAAACGGCTGCTAGCCTTGTTCAAGTATCCCTATCGGGCATTTCTGGAGATGGGTCAAGTTCTACCCAGGTGCCCCCAACCACCGAAGAGATTGCTGAGGCCAAAGAAACCTTTAAGGCCTTGATCAAGATGGATATCAAGATGGCCCTTCATCCGGGTAGAGTTTCCTCCTTCAAGAAAGCTCTCAGCGTTTTGGCCCGAGCTCAGGTCTTCAGTGAAGCTGCCGAATCAGTCCTGCAAAACTTTCACAAAGACTTCCCAGATTTGCAAAAGTCATATGACGGAGCAGCCCTTGAACTTTCCAAGGTCGAATCGAGCCTAATCGAGATCAGGGACCTACGCCAAGAAATGGATGGGTGCGTAGGTGGCTACGGATCCCTGAAGGCCCAGATCAGTACCATTGAGGAGCAGAAAACCACCCTTGCCAAGAACATTCAGGACTGGGAGGATCAAATCCAGGATCTGAAGAACAAGCAAGAGAAGGCTGAGAAGAGCCTGGTGCTACTGGTGACTCAACAATCAAACCTGGAAACCCAACAGAAGGAGCTATTCGCTACTTCCAAAGCCGTCAAGATCAAGCTTCAACCCTTGGTTTCCAACCAACCAGGCCTTCAGACCTCCAAAGAAAGGTTGGAGGCCCAACTCAACGGCCTTGCTAACTCCTGGGATAACCTTCGATCAAGCCTTCTGGATGAACTGTAAGCCATTTTTGGCTTTGTAATAAAGTAGAACTTTTAACTTTAGCCCTGAACTCTAGTCCGTAGGGCTTTTTGGTGTTTGCATGGCCTGAACCTTAGGCCTTTATGACTGTTAACGTTTTGACGGCCTGAACAGACTCAGGCCTTACTGGTGGCCTAAACAGATTCAGGCCTTTATTTATCTCCTATGGCTTGATGGCAATGCTTCTTTAAAATCTCTCATTTCCCACATCGTAGGATAATGATGTTTTAAAAATTTTCCGTTGATAGTATGTTTATGCATTCCACCATCCAAATCCATTAAAAGATAAACATTACCTTCAAACACCTTGCAAATTTGATAGGGCCCTTCCCACGTCGGAGACCACTTCCCATATTTCGAGGTCTGAGTGCCCAAGGGAAGAACAACTTCCCATACCAAATCTCCTTCTGTGAAGCTTTTCCTTCTCACTCTTCTATTATAAGCTTTGGCCACTTGGCGCTTCTGGACCAACATATGGTCCAAAACTGCTAACCTTACCTCATCAAGGTCTTCCATTTCCATTAGCATGGCTTGGCTATAATCAGCGTGATTCAAGCCAATTTGGTATGCGATTCTGGCCGATCTAACCGTCACCTCCATAGGAAGTACGGGGTCATGGCCATAAACCAACATGTAAGGAGTAACATTCGTGGCCTCCTTCTTTGAAGTTCTATAAGCCCATAATGCATCAGAAAGGAGTTCATGCCAAACCCTTGGATTTTCTTCCACCATCTTCTCAATAATTCCAATCAAGGTCTTATTAGTTGATTCGGCCTGGCCATTCCCCTGTGCATAGTAGGGAGTTGAATGGGAGAGCTGTATGTTAAACTGGCTCGTGAAAGCCCGGACCTGTGCACCAAAGAAAACTGAACCTCTGTCTGCCACAAAGTGCTCCGGTATCCCAAACCTATGAATGATTCTCTCCTTCATAACTTTGATCACGTCTTGTTGATCCACAGACTTCAACGGAATGGCCTCTGCCCATTTCGTAAAATAATCTGTAGCTACCAAGATGAATCTATGGTGTTTTGACGAAGGGGGGTAAATCATCCCAATTATATCTAAAGCCCAGCCTCTAAAAGGCCAAGGCTTCACTACGGCCTGATAATCTGTTGCAGGGGTGTGATGTACTGGGCCATGAGCTTGACAAGGCTGACAGCCCTTGGAAAAACGTATACAATCCTCTAAGATAGTAGGCCAATAGTATCCATACCTCCGTATTAGCCACCTCATCTTGATACCGGACTGATGTGCTCCACAAATTCCCTCGTGGACTTCTGCCATCACCTTCATGGCCTCGGTATGGCATAAACACCTCAGCAACAGGTCATCTTCAAGGCCTTTTTTGTATAATTCGTCTCCAAGAAGAACATAGCTCGTCGCTCTTCTCTTGACCTTTCTGCTAGCCCCCAAATGAGGCCGCTTTAAGTAAGCAACAATGGGATCACGCCAGTCCTCCTTACCCTCCTCTTCTTCTTCTACTGGAAGGTCTGAGGCAAATACTTCTAGGCCTAAACCCCTCCTCCTGACAGAAGGGAGTAGCCTTTTTTGGACTATAATGGTCTTGTGAAGGGTCTCTGGCGATAGCTTCAGGCCTGTTGAGGCCTGAGCCAAACTGTTTGCTTCAGTATTCATACTTCTTGAGACATGTTTAACGATTACGTTGTCGAAGTCTTGAATTAACTGCATCGCTGCCATATAATAAGGCGCTAGCTCCTCACTATAGCATTTAAAGGTTCCCGCCAAATGATTAACCACAAGGTTTGAATCTCCAATCACTATTACTTCTTTGGCCTCAAGATCCCTAAGGATCTCAAGGCCTATTATCACCGCTTCGTACTCAGCTTGATTGTTCGTACATGGAAAATCAAATTGAAAAGATAACTCCGTTCTCAGGCCTTGAGGAGAAATAATGATTACTCCACAGCCTGAGACCATTTGAGTTTTTGAACCATCAAACAGAAGTGTCCAAGGTTTGAGTGAGACTTCAAATGCGCTCAGTCCTGTATCAGATTCTTCGCCGACATCCACGCAGGGATGATCAGCAAGAAAATCTGCCAAAGCCTGGCCTTTGACAGCCTTTTGAGGGATATATCGAAAACTAAACTCCATCAAGGCCAAAGACCATTTACCTATTCGGCCTCGCATGATTGGCCGAGAAAGTAAATACTTAATAAGGTCTGTTTGACTCATAATGTAAACCACCACAGGAAGCATGTAGTGCCTTAATTTTATTGCTGCAAAGTACAAAGCAAGACATAACTTTTCAATAGGAGTATACCTCCTTTCACAAGGAGTTAACAGCCTACTCAAATAATACACAGCTTGCTCTTTCCCTTGGTCATTGTCTTGTGCTAAAAGGCAGCCAATGGAACTTTCTGCAGCGGAAATGTAGAGTTTCAAAGGCTTGTGCTTGATAGGAGGCATGAGGACTGGAGCGTTTGCCAAGTAGCCTTTGATCTCATCGAAGGCCTTCTGATGTTCGGCCTCCCAAACAAAAGTGTCGTGATCTTTTAATTTCAAGAGTTGAGAAAAGACCTGAACCTTTCCTGCCAGATTTGAAATAAATCTTCTCAAGAAATTGAGTGATCCCAAAAGCTTCTGCAGCTCATTCTTTGTTGTAGGAGGTTTGGCCTCCATGATGGCCTTGGCTTTATTCTTGTCGACCTCGATCCCTCTATTGTGAACCAAGAACCCTAGGAACTTGCCTGCGGACACTCCGAAGGCACACTTTAAGGGGTTAACCTTCAAATCGAATTGCTGCATCCTCAAAAAAGACCTCCTCAAGTGTTCTAAGTGTTCTTCATACGTTTGGGACTTGACCACTATGTCATCGATGTATATCTCCATGAACCGGCCGATAAAGTCATGGAATATTGCATTCATTGCTCGCTGAAATGAAGCACCTGCATTCTTTAGGCCGAAAGGCATTACGACCCACTCAAAGGTCCCCAAAGCTCCGGGGCACCTAAAAGCGGTCTTAGCCGTATCGGCCTCATCGATGAAGATCTGGTTATAACCGGAATGGCCATCCATAAAGGACAAAACCTTATGGCCGGATGCCCCATCCACCAACAAATCTGCAACTGGCATTGGGTACTCGTCCTTCGGGGAGGCCAAATTCAGATTTCTAAAATCCACGCATACTCTGATCTTGCCATTCTTCTTGAGGACTGGTACAACATTAGAAAGCCAAGTGACATACCTAGCCGTTCGTATAAACCCAACATTGAAGAGGCGTTCGATCTCCTCTTTTACTTGCAAGTAGACTTCATTAGACAACCTCCTCGGTGGCTGTTTAAAAGGCCTGAAACCCGCTTGAATGGGTAACTTGTGTTCCACCAAATCCCTGGATAGGCCTGGAAGCTCGTCATAGTTCCAGGCAAAACAAAACTTGAATTCGGTCAAGAGCTCAATGAGCTTTCTCTTCACGTCCTCTGGCAAAAGTTGACTAATATATACAGGCCTAGGATTTTCTTCATCTCCTAGGTTAACTTCTTCCAAAGGATCTTGAACATCAGCTTTCAAGTCATCTAACTTGGCAGGAGCTGCTTCAAGATCTTCCAACCGAATCTCATCTAAGTCTTCCTCCATAGTTTCGTCTTCATTGATTACTTCGGCCGCACAGGCCGAATAACCCTCTTCCTCTAGCTCTTGTTCTTCTTTTAGCCTGTTCTCTAACCAATATGCCTCAAACCTTGTCAACATAGCTAACAAAGCCATGTCCTTCTCTTTCACTGAAGGCCTTGCTAACATTGGGACAATCGTTTGGTTGAAGCTATAATCGGCCTATTTGACTCCGTGATCATAGGGCCGATTAATTCTCGATACAGTGCCTTCACCTCTTCTACTGACCTATGAGCAGAAACAGGCACAATTTTATGGCGGCCATACTTATCCAGGCCTGCCACTTTCATTGGGCCGACATCTTCATCATATAATCTTGCCTCGGCATGATTGGTTGAAGCAAGAAAAGGCCTGCGATCTGCCCAAACTACCTCCACCTCGTCTTGATTCCAAAAAACCAAACACTGATGCAATGTTGATGGCACAGCAAGACAGGCGTGAATCCAATCCCTTCCTAACAGAATATTAAACGAAGATCGTGAATTTACAACGAAGAAAGGGGTTGTAAGGGTCTTTGATCCCACTGTTAAATTCATAATCAAAATCCCTTGACAAGTTGTTTCCTGTCCAGTGAAATCGGTTAAAGTAGCCGTTGACGAGACCAAGTCTTGGTCTGTTTTCCCTAGCTTGAGCATGGTAGACCTAGGCATGAGATTGGCCGCAGAACCATTATCAACAAGGAGTCGATTAATTGGCATTCCATCCACACATCCTGAGATATACAAAGGCTTGATATGCCCCGTCATCTTAGGTGTAGGCTTTTCGAATATCACACTTGCGGCTTGATTTTCCGTGCTGCCTCCATCCTCATCCTTCAAGATTACCACTGAAGGTCCATCATCATTCAGGCCTGAATTGAAAGACTCCTTCAGTATTTCGGCCGTCTGACCCATCTCTACCATATCGCCCTCCATGGCAGTAAGTTTGTTATCTTTCACTTCTAGTTCAGATGGAAGGAAAACCACCATGTTGCATTGCATCCTTGAGGCCTGCCCAGGCCTGAATTCCTTGGCCTGCGGATTCAACCGCGATTTGCCCCCCGAGTATTGTTTCTTTGGCTCAGGGGCTCCTTCCTTCATTAAAGCAACCTGCCCCGAAGGAGGCCTAATTCTAGCCTCCTCAAGGGTCTTCTCAAGTAAGGCCTTCTTCTCAATCTGAGAAATCTGCTCTGAAGATGAAGCAGCAACAACCTCCTTATAAGTTCTTTCCAGAGGCTTGCGTTCACGCCTAGGCTTGACTGATTCATCCTCTAACTTTTCCACAACCAACTCCATCGGCTTCTTCCCGTTTGGGTCGTCTACATCCATCACGTCTTCAACTGAATCTGGCTCTTCTTGAGCCCTTCTGCCCGCCTGCCTAAACCGTTGGCGGCGCCTTTTCTGGGATCGGGACAAAGGTGACTGTGGAGTAGGAAACTTAGGATGCTCAACCCTATGCCATTCATTTGGAGGAATGACAGGAGGCTTAACAGTCCTAGGCTTCCCTCTGGACAGAGCTGAAATTCTGAGATTGTTGAACTCGTCCTCCACTTCCATCACACCTGGCTGAATTCTGCTGAAGACCGATTCTCGCCTGACCAATTTTTCTTTTGGCCTACGCAACTCCTCAGGCCTGAACCCCGACCTGCCCACAATCATACTCTTCAACACAGGTTTGGATGGAGCTGCGTGATGTCCACACTCAGTACAGACCAATGAACAACTTGGTTTTTCTGGTTTTCTGACTCCTTCAGGTCTTAACCACCAGGATTTCTTCTTCTCAAGCCTCCTCACCCTTTCAGGAGTGGAGTCTTTCTCATAGGATGGATCCCAATAGCCGTCTGATCTAGGCCTGAATGCTGCTCTTGACGGTGCCCCCAAGCTTACTCTAGGCCTTGGTGTGGTTCTAGGCATGAACCTCGTATTCACTGATACCATGTTTGCACTTAGGCCTGAAGGAAACGGGTTTCCGTCTATACCCATAGCTTGCTTATCTTTCTCGGGAAACTTGAATTCTCCCCGATCGATCTTATCTTGAATGTCATTCCTGAACACAAAACAATTATTGGTTGAATGACTCCAAGAGTTATGGTACTTACAGTATTCCTTGCCCTTGAGCTCATCCGGTGCTGGGATTTTGTGGCCAAAGGGCAGCTTTAATAACTTGTCTGTCAAGAGCTGATCAAAAATAGCCTCCGCTTTGGTGATGTCAAAGGTGTAGGCCCTGGTGGGCCTATTAGAGGCTTCTTGGACTGTCTGCTTCGTAGGTTCTGTCTTGACGAAAGCCTTACAGACGTAAGGCTTCCTATTGATGATTTCAGCCACATCAATATCAAGGTCAGCCTCAGTCTCAACCGCAGCGACATCATAATTAGGGTCTTGATAATAGGTCCCTTTAGACGCCGCCCTTCTGTCCTTCTCCTCTTCCAAAAGCTTCTCATACCGCGAGGCCTTTGCGGACAGTTCGAACAAGTCCCGAAATTCTATACCATGATACTTCTTCTTGAACTCAAAGTCTAGGCCGTTCAGTGCTAAACGCACGTATTCGGCCTCAGGCAAAGGAATCTTGCATTTGAAACGTGCCGTCTTGAATCGGGAGAGATAAGACTCCACGCCTTCCTTTGGGAGTTGACGATAGCGAGACAAATCCGCCATCGTTATCTCTGGTTCCACCCTATAAAATTGCTGATGGAACATCTCTTCGAGCTGAGCCCAGGTCTGGACAGAGTTAGGTGGGAGATTGATATACCAAGTGAAGGCCGTTGCAGTCAAGGAATTTGGGAAAAGCCTTAACTTGAGCTTGTCATTCGTCCCAACTTCTCCACACTGCACCTGGAATCGGGCAATGTGTTCCACCGTGGACTGCATATTCTCCCCTGTGAAGGTCTGAAATTCAGGGACTCGGTATCCCTTGGGAAAGTTCTCCTCATCCACCTCCACTGTGTGAGGCTTCCTGTACATGGGTCTGCCCACAGGCCTGAATCCAGGCCCAAGCTGTTCTTGGAGCAAATCCAGGACTTGTTCCCTTCCGATCATATTTGGCACCGGTGGCGTCTGTGGACGCGCCTCTTGTGCCTGCGAATTCACGCCTGAGCTTGCCCCCCGAGTCTCTGGGGCTGAATGAGCGTGAGGAACGTTTTTGTCCTTAACAGCACCTTGTCCTCCGTGAGGAGGCCTTTTGTCAGTCTTTTCAGGCCTGTTTGGATTTTCCAGCAAAACGGACCTTTGTTCCTTGTTCGTTGGCTGCATCGGTTCCTTCCCAATAACAACTCCTTTGGCCCTTTCCCCTGCCGGTGCAGGGCTGTTTGACGAAGAAGCTTGGAAGAACACTTGTGGCGGTGGTATAGTGTCCCTCAGACCCGTCTGTTCTTGGCCGTTGCCAAAAATTCCAAATTGTGGTGGAACTTGTTGCTGAGGAACTATTGGCAGCCTCTCTGTCATTGAGGCAATCAAATTATTGATCGCTAGAGTCAAAGGCTCTATGGACTGAGACATCGTTTGCGACACGGTGTGCGAAATCTCCTGCCCTGCAAAAAACATATAATTCTTGACGCTATCCGTGGCGTCATTGAGCTCTCGTGCGCTGATTTGAGGAACGGCTTCCTCGAGCAGTGGTACATCGACAGCAACTCCTTCGGGAGTGCCTGGAGGATCAGGCAGCGGCGGATCCGCTTGTGGTGGTACCGTTGCCTTCTTTGCTGGCATGCTTGAAACCTTTTAACGACTAGGGTCCCACCGGGCGTGCCAATGAAAACTCGCGTTTTTGGCAGCAGGTGTGAATGCGATGTGCGCGGGCGTGCCAAGACTTGTAGCGCCTAACTTGTTGTGAAGATTCCCGTGAATCTTGACTTCTATCGTAGAGCGATTGTGTACGACCCAAAGGTTAAAGATCGTAAGAAGGTTCGTGGTTTGCCACACGGTTGTGGACTTAATATTTCCTAGTCGTATAGGAAGTGAGACGTGAAAAACGTGAACTTTATTACTCCGGGATAATAAAGTTGGTACAAGAAAAGTAAAATTCAAACTACTTGAAGAAGTTAGTTCGAATGGGGTTGAATACTGAGTATTCGATAGTCTACTTTGCTGAAAGTAGGAAAGTGTGCTTCGCTGGGAAGACTTTGTTTGTAAGCGTTAGCTTTGATTGGTGTTGGCCCTGTTTTCTGTCTTCAATTCTGCTATTTATAAGCAAAACAGCAAGCTGATTCAGGCCTGAATCCGGATTCAGCATTGCACCACAAGCTGCCATGTGTCCCATGATGCTCCCTCCTTTTGTGCATGCTGAATCATGGGCAGTTATTTGCAGTTGGTAGATCATGGGTGATGTGGCAATAACTCCCCACCATCTCCCCTTCTTATGCTAGCTTGACACATGGCCAATTGACTTGGTCACAAGCTGATTCAGGCCTGAATCCGAATTCAGCTTTGCACTACAAGCTGCCAAGTGTCCCATGATTGTTCCACTTTTCATGCATGTAGGGTAGTGGGCTGTTTTTCTGGCAGTTAAGGATTCATGGGGAATAGACCTCTTGTATGTTGACACGTGTCCCATGTATTGATGAAAATATCTTCCAACTTCCTTTCCTTTGTGCCGAAATGTGCCACATGGCCAATTGACTTAGTCAATTGGCCTTTGAATGTGGAGGAAAGCAACTGCCAGAACCCAACTAATCTCCCTACATTCATGGGCCTTGTTCTCTCAACCCATCCGGCACCAAATTATGAGCCTAAAACCGTGGATTAGCTTCATGGGTCAAACCAATACCTCCTCTCGGGTCAGACCGTGGGCTGTAACATACCCTGGGCCATAATTTCCGTGGGTCACTCCTTTTAAAGATCTGGGCCGCAACTCTTTACATGGGTTATGTGCTTCTTGGGCCCAAATGGGAAAAAACCCATGGCCCAATAATTAACCACCAGACAAATGCCCAATCTCGGCCTAAATTAATTAAGGAATTAATTTAAAAATTCAATCACGATTGGCCCGATCCGCGGTGCCAAAAACGGGTATAAACATTGCCCCCCCTACGCCTTGATTCTGTTAAGATTAAGGCGTTTGGAAGAACACAGTTTTTGGCATCCAAGCAGATCTTGATACACTAAGAATTATATCAGGCCCAAACGCGGCCTAATGTTTCCCTCCTAAAGACGGCTGCAATCATTACAGATCTTCATGTGGGGTTATTATCCATAAAGGAGGTCTCCTTTCTTCTTTGGAACTCTAAAAGCTTCCAAAATGTATCTTTCCAATCCAACTTACCACTGATGTACGCGCAGCCTTCATTAAGATAGAGCCAAAAATTCAAAAAGTGGAGAGAAAAAAGGGAGGCGGTGCATATCCCCAAGCTTTTAAACCCTCTTCTCAAAAACCGAAGCCAGCGTCACCTTACTAAAAGCTGGTATTTCTCTCTCTTCATCCTCCTTTCTTTCCATCTCTCGTCTCTCTCTCTCATCCAGAGCCGAAACAAAACCCTAGCCACCATTGTTAACCTACCAAGCACTGAACGATGTCATCGTTTAGGGCCAAGCAACCGGCCAAGAGCCCAACCTCTTACACCGACGAGATCAAACGAATCATCAGGGTCGAAAACATCTCCATCAACAACGAGATCCTAATCGATCGGACCCAGCCTCGTTCTTCCACTGTAAAAATGGCGCTCGGGCCTGCGTTCAACGGCGATTACCCAGAATCTCTCTACCCGTTCTATCCCCTTGCAGAAGAAGCTCTACCGTTTGATTGTATTGCTGCCGATTGGACCGCCTACCCCAGAGACATCCCAAATCGGCTCTGGCATCGGCCGGACAAACAATACGTCCAATGGGTCAACCGAGTAGCAGCCGCGAAAGAAGGGCTATGGAAGGAGGTAGGGATTTATGAAGCCATCATGCTCAGCCGCTACCTCATCGACATGGACAAAGCCCTATTCATGGCCGCTGCGCAATTCTGGTCTGTTCCTTCTAACGCCTTTCATTTTCGTATTGGTATGATGGGCATCACAATGCAAGATGTTTCCTTTCTCACTGGCCTCCGCCCCCATGGGGTCAAGGCCGATTGTTTCCTTTCACAGAAAACCCCATCATTCACCTATCCCGAGTCGGCCCAGTTGGCCTACTCTAACTTTTTGAAACATTTTGCCGGTGAGGAAGGAAACGAGGTCACTGAGGAAGAACACGTGGCACTCCTCATTTATTGGTTAAACAAGTGCATTTTCTGTGTATCCTCAAATAGAATCACTAAGGAGTTCACAGACATTGCCAAGGCCTTGGCTTCGGGCCAGAAATTGGCCCTAGCCCCTTTAGTCCTTGCACACTTATACCGTGGCATGCAGGAGTTATTGACCAATAGCTTCGTTTTCGCCCCTGGACCACTTTGGATAGTCACACTTTGGCTTTGGTCGTATTTCCCCACACTGGCCCCAAAAATGAACAAGAATCCCACCCATGCCTGTTACGGCCGTCACTATGCAGGCCAAGAACTTCAACAACATAGCTTCAACTCTTGCTTCACTTACTTCTATCGTGAATTAACCACATTGGGTAAGGGCTACATGCCTTTTGAGAGAGAAACCGTACCGTTGTGGCTGAAAAACCCTGCTGGTGAGCCCGGAGAGGATTTTGACGAACACAAGGCCGTTTGGGCTAGTTTCCTCATTTCTAGAGACTTGTTATATGGCATGGGCATGTCCTCAGCCAACAACAGATGCGGGACAGAGTACTACAACGCTGCCCAATTCGCCCGTCAATTCGGCCTTATGCAACTCATCCCTATCCCTCCATACAAATCTTGTAATGAGGACTTCATTGACCGAGTAATTGTACCAGAAAAGACCCTAGAAGCCGTTCGGAACCAATTTGCAAAGGATGAGGTCACCTTTCAGCTAAGGTCTTACCCTGAACGTCCAGAAAAGTCCCTTCGATTTGAGAAGTGGTGGGCAGCTTATGTGGACAGGTATTTTGCCAAAGACCTGGATGAGATTTTGGCAAAAATAACCCCTGAAGCTATAGTTGTAAAGGATAGTGATCCTATCAAAAAGAATACCTCTCGCTCCGAAGCTCCTTCTCCATCTGCCAGTTTGAAAAGAAAAGGTATGCCCAAAGAATTTACTTTCTTTTCCCTATTTGCTGCTTCTGTTCAGGCCTTTACCATATACTCCTCCTGCAAACTCTATTTCAGGTGCACAAGAAGTTAGCAAGCCTGAACCAACAGAGAATCCTCAGAAGAAAAGGCTCAAAAAGCTGGCTGACAAGAAGCACCCCACTGTATGATCTGATCCACTCTCCTTTTCTTGCTAAACATTGTAATTTAGGCCTAAACGTTTAATATTGCAGGAAAAGACCACTGCCATTGCTGGTAGAACCCGAAGCAGCACCAAGACTGGCTCCCCTGAACAGGTTAACATTTCTGTCAAGGTATCTTTGTATCATATTAAGGCCTGAACATAATTTCATTAAGGCCTGAATACTCATACTCGCGTCTTTCCCAACTCTTAGGCCGAATCAAAAGAAACTGCCCACCAAGCTGAATCAACTCCAAAGAAAGACACAAAAAGGATGAAAACCAAGACGGTCGCGTCCAAAAAACCACAAGCAGATGAAGTTCTAAAGGCAGAACTGAAGAAAAGTGTCTCCATTGCCTCCAGTGATTCGTCCCCTGCTTCGTTAGAGGTAACACGCCATCACTTGGTCCTGACCTTCTCAACTCTTTGTAAGGCTTTTTCCTTATGAACTTGTCACCCATCCAGGCTAACTCCGAAGGTCCTCCAATCAACCCTGAGTATGAAGCGTCATCTCAAACTCCGGAGAAGTCCAAAGTTTCTCCAATCAACCCTGACCCAACACCTGTCCAAAAAGAAGAAGTGGTTGACGAGGCTGCTGATGAGGATATGGAGGACTTCTTCAAAACGGCTGCTAGCCTTGTTCAAGTATCCCTATCGGGCATTTCTGGAGATGGGTCAAGTTCTACCCAGGTGCCCCCAACCACCGAAGAGATTGCTGAGGCCAAAGAAACCTTTAAGGCCTTGATCAAGATGGATATCAAGATGGCCCTTCATCCGGGTAGAGTTTCCTCCTTCAAGAAAGCTCTCAGCGTTTTGGCCCGAGCTCAGGTCTTCAGTGAAGCTGCCGAATCAGTCCTGCAAAACTTTCACAAAGACTTCCCAGATTTGCAAAAGTCATATGACGGAGCAGCCCTTGAACTTTCCAAGGTCGAATCGAGCCTAATCGAGATCAGGGACCTACGCCAAGAAATGGATGGGTGCGTAGGTGGCTACGGATCCCTGAAGGCCCAGATCAGTACCATTGAGGAGCAGAAAACCACCCTTGCCAAGAACATTCAGGACTGGGAGGATCAAATCCAGGATCTGAAGAACAAGCAAGAGAAGGCTGAGAAGAGCCTGGTGCTACTGGTGACTCAACAATCAAACCTGGAAACCCAACAGAAGGAGCTATTCGCTACTTCCAAAGCCGTCAAGATCAAGCTTCAACCCTTGGTTTCCAACCAACCAGGCCTTCAGACCTCCAAAGAAAGGTTGGAGGCCCAACTCAACGGCCTTGCTAACTCCTGGGATAACCTTCGATCAAGCCTTCTGGATGAACTGTAAGCCATTTTTGGCTTTGTAATAAAGTAGAACTTTTAACTTTAGCCCTGAACTCTAGTCCGTAGGGCTTTTTGGTGTTTGCATGGCCTGAAGATGGATACAAAGTTTGGATACAACCCTTGGTGATCGAGGTGATCACTTAATAACATTTGGGACCTCTCCACTCATTGCCAATTGGTTTTGAGATGGATACAAAGTTTCTATATGGTATCAGAGCGGGGCCCGTTCCACTCCTACATTTTATAAAATTCGCAATCCACACCCCACGATGACAGACCAGCAAAAAGGCTGCACGATGATAGGA
>BPLS01024972.1:0-48747 GCA_019656275.1 Rhododendron kiyosumense | reverse complement strand
AAAAAAAAAAAAAAAAAAAAAAAAAAAAAAGGGGGGGGGGGGGGGGGATTTATGGGCAATTTTAAATGTTAGGTGGACTCTATGGGAAAAAGTGATAGTTGAGGGGTCTTAATGTACTTTCACCTTTATTTTTGCTATTATTTGTTTGAATACAGGTTCGTGTTACGTTTATGTGTTTCATTAATAAAATCTAGAGGTTACTCCACCTATTGCCAATTGGTTTTAGGTTGGAACCCTCTAAGAAATCTAACATGGTATCAGAGCTAGGTCTTGGGTGGCCTCACCTCTCGTGGGAAAGTTTCTGTCATCTGCACGTGAGGGAGAGTGGTAGACTTGTCCCACATCGCTCATCTAAGACATCAAAGCTTGGTTAATAAATTTTAGAGACTACTTCACCTATGGCCAATTGGTTTTAGGTTGGAAACCTCCAAGAAATCTAACATGGGGTTTTGGCATTATCAGCTACCTTTTCTTATTGTTTTTTTGAACTGATTCAATGTTTTCCTCAAACTAAATATCCATAATCTGCAATAACTGAACGGCGTAAACTGGGATAACTACTTCTTTATCTTATAAAAAGAGTTGAGAAAATGCCATTCTCGCCATTCACCCCTCCTCTCCCGACTCACTTTCAAGTCTCCCTCTCTCCTCTCTAGATTCTATCAGAACTTCTTCCCATGGCACTCATATTGGTAGCAAGATATGTAGTTTTGGTCCAGTTCCTTCCCATATATAAAGCATGAAGTTGCATAGAACAATAACTTTTCTTCCTTTGTGAGTTTACTACTATGACCTTTTCCATTGTTTTTTTTGGCTCTTTGAGGGTATATTCAAGATTGTTCCCTAATGTTTGACTACTGAACTGGGTTATGTATTTTACCGCTTGGTACACGCAATTCTAACTGCTCTCTGTGCCATGTCTTTTCATTTGCCATATAGATCAAAATAACTTTGAATCACTTGAAGCGATACAAGCAAGTTTTAGGTTGGATTTTTGTGGAATAGTTTAAATTTGTGGGGTTTTGTTTTAGGTTGGATTTTCGTTTTGATTGCCCTCATTAGCCTGTAAGGTTGTTGGCTATATGTTGGATCATATAGTGAGCATGCAAGAAGGAACTAAATAAATGCACTATCGCATAAAATGCAAGTTACATATCGTAATTTAAAGCTCTACAAGTGGTGCATATTTCGATTGCTTGGGAAAAGGAATTTATTGGCTATATTGAAGAGGTCATGTGTGGGGAAGACGTTTGTTAATTTGATATCAACGTTTGTGGTTACTTGTACTAGAATCGTAGGATACTTCGTCAAGGTTTTTGAAAGGTTGTCTTCGTTGGTTATGCCCCCTTTGAAATTTCATGGACTATAGAGTCTATACCAAATGGCATAAAAAGGGTTGTTTGACAGTAGCAGCATAAAAACAAAATCTATACCAAATGGTGTACCCGATATGTTTTTGTCGTACCAGGCTGTACCTGTACGCGTACTTGTACCCTCTACACATACGGCGACTTTTCCGGCGTACCCGTGCTTCATGGGTGGTTGGTTTTTGTTGTATGAATTTTCCTAAATATCTAAGCCTACTAGAAAATTCAAATCTAGAGGAGCAAAAGGAATGTGGGACTTGTGGTTTTGGAGGCACCACAAGTCTGCAATTCTTATTGATGCTAACCCAAGCAAGCCTCTTTTCTCCTCAATTGCTTCCACCCTATATCAAAAGTTCACTTTACCAAGATGATTCTTTACAAAATTGAATTCCTTTGGTAGTTTTAATCAGTATTGTATGTCCTAATTTTTTATGGATGTTGGTTAAGTTTTTAGATAGAAGAACCAACTAATCCAAATAATCATATCTAGGTTTGCGAGGCTTAAGTTGTTATGTTGATGCAATGACTTTTGATCAAATTTTCCCTCATCTTTTCTTTTAAATGTATTTTTTCGCATTCAGTTGAAATTCTTGACTTTTAAAAAATTGGGTGGTTTGGTAATTTCGTAGACCTCTTAATGTTGCAAATCCATACCTTAGCCCAGTTTTTAGTTTTTGTAATGCAATGGTCATATCACATATCCATCCGCTCCAAGTCTATTTTCTATATTATGCTGATACTAAGTGGAGGTCCTCATATACAACAGTTTCCTTCTTAATGAGTTTATGTTGTTTGTGCTGTGATTGGATGCATGCTTGCACTATCCTCCGAGGTTGTTGGCTACATTCACTTCACAAAAGGTTTCCAAGTCATTTAATTCTTTGCATTAATAACTCATTGACTATCTTATGAAATGTATAAGCAATGCATACTTGTAATTACCTAGGAAAAGGGAATTTAATGACTATACTTCTGAAGAGATCCCATGTGGGAAGATGTTCTTAGATAGATGTCGATCTCTCGGGGTACATACTAGAATCTTATTTTACATCACAAGGTGTTTTGAAAGTCTTTGAGTATTAACTCCCCCATGGCTTTCGTCGTTAATTGTAGGATATCCATGCCTAATGACCAACTCCGCCTGGTTCGTGTTTAGAGCCTTATCTTTCTTTTCCAGTTGGTCCCAAGCCCGGATAACAGAGGAGGGTTGTGCGTTAGGTAGCTGACAACCAGCACGTAAAAAGCCCATCAGATTTTTATGACATGAATCCAAATATGATTACGAGACCTGCTAGGGCGTTAAACAAGTGGCCCTTGACAGAGCTCAATGGAGGAAAATGATTCATGTAGCCGACCCTAAGTGATTGGGACATAAGACTCGATTTGGTTTGGCCATGCCTAATGACCAAGCAAAGGGCTCTCATTAGGCAGTAGGAGTCCATACAAAGTAAATTCGATTTGGGCTGACTTGAAAATATCCACACTTGTATATTGGGGCATGAAACCATTTTGGAAGGCTTTACACTTTTGGTCTAATTTTTCCAATTGGGTCCTTCAATTGCCCTGCCTCCGGGTTTGTTGTCGGGGGTATTTTTGTCTTTCCGGGGCATTTGCATTGATTACCATTTTGCCTTCCTAGACTTTTGCCATTTTCCATTTGTGTCCTATTTAGCATTGTTATTTGGTCTTCTTCTCTAGTGGGTTTTTCGTAAAACGAACGGTATTGAGTAGTCAATGGGGTCTTTGAGGAAAAAACTGCAACACGTCTTTGTCTTCCTTCTCTCATCTGTCGGTTGTGCTCTCTCTCTCTCAACCAATGCAAATCCTTTGGAGGTCTGACCTCCATTACTAGCAAAGATCGGAACCGGAGCCAAGCTTCTCCCACTTTCCTCTCTCCCTATTATCCTCTCCCTCCCTCTCTCTCTCTGCTATAACCAAAAGGGCATCACTTGCCAACCCCAGCGTGAGAAGCCGAAGAAAAGCAGGCTTCTGTCGAAGCAACCGTTGAGTATCTACAAAATGTTGAGCCTTCTGCTATTACCTCTGACTATGCTGAAGCTTCTGAACACTACAGCCGTACCCTAGATATCAGGTTAGGATTTATTTGGACCTTTTCAAATTGTCTTTGGTTGCTTTACAATTTTTGTTGAAATTAGAGTCAATGATCGCTTGTGATTGTTTGGTACTAAAACCCTAACATGGATTAGGGTAGCAATGAGAGGAATTTATCTGTGTCTTCTCCTTTGGTTTGTTAGGCACTTTAAAATATCTAGGTGTTTGAGGCGATCTGTTGTTCGATTGTCATTCCAGGGTTTGTAGCAGCCCTACAACTTTCATGTGATCACATTATCACTTGTTCAACTATTCCCTTGATAATCTTGTTACTGGACTCTAGTATTTATTTGCTTCATTAACATCATTGAGTATATTATCTGTATCTAAATTTATGTGTATATCTCATTTCCTCGGTTTCCTCATATGATGACTTAGATGAAGTTGAGAGTCGTAGAAATCAGCATCTATCAAATACTGGATTTCATAAGGTTTTTAATCAGAAGCTTGACTCTCCTTTTGGTTTTCTATCATATTCTGACATGGGTTTTGCATGTATTTTGGCTGTTTGCTGGGTAACTCACTGATTTTTGGAAGCCACTCGGCTAAATGTTGCTCTGGATCAGCCTTTATGTGTTCTCTGTTTGGGTTCTGGGCAAACACGTTGAAGGAGGATGTTCTCTATATCGTGCAATTAGTGTTTGTTGATTGTTTTACTTGACTGTTTGAATTTCTAATCTAATATTTGTCACAAATCTTCTGGTTCGATTGTTATATTCTTGATGAAACCTCTTCCTTTTATTATATATATATATATATTTTCCCTTACCAATATGAGGTATCAGAATTCCGAGTCTTTTTCTGATTAGTGGGGATAGATTCTAAAGTTGGGGAAACTGAAGGGGAAATAGCAGTTAAAGGATTATTGCTTTGCCATAAATTATTATTGGACTTAAGGAGGGCATAGGGACAACAAATTCGAAATAGGTATTTTGTTTCTTATTGTTGGTTTTGTTACATTGTTATCGATTCATGTAGTTATGACATTTTGTTGATTTGATATTTCAATTCTGGTTGATCCTATAGTTGCCCAACGATCTCTATCGTCATTTCGTTTCAGGGGTTGGATCATTAACTATCTGTACCATCATATTGGATGAACCACAAACTTTGATTAGCTAATGACATCTCACATGAAATCTATTTAATCAAACTTGGAAATTATCGGTTCTTAACCAAATTGGCGTGGAATTGTGGATTTATTGAGGGAAAATCTGACTTTGAAGCGACTGAGACCCGTGTACAACTCTTCTTCCTCTTCAAAACAAAAACATATCACACATAGGTTTGTTCAATCCCCTTGAAATAGCATTTCTATCCTAATTTATCTTCTTGTCAGTATAATTGTGAGATTTATGGTGTTTTTTTATGTTCTCGAAGGTACAAATGGATACTGGGCTTCTCAAATATTTCCCGCTTGTGGATTTCCCTTTACTTCATGGTATCTACAAGTCTCCATCAACTAATTGCCTGGATTTTACTTTTCGGTTTTTCTATTGACTAATTTCACGTATTTGATTCCTACTCTTTCAAGAGGTACTAAGTTAATTTTTCCCAATCAGCAAAAATTAGTTCATCCTATTTTCAAATTTTGTGCCCTTTTCCACGTCCAGGCTGTCCCATACAGATGGTGCTAATGGCTTGTTTGGATGCGGGATTAGGTTTGGAGGTGTTATGTAATAAGGGGGATTGGATAGTATGGGGTATTGGTTAATAAGGGATGACCTACATTGATGTGATGTTTATGGAAGGGGTATTAAATAATAGGTTGTTTGGATGAGGTATTAGAGAAGGGGGATTAAATAATACTTTGTTTGGATGGAGGACTAATAGGGAGTATAAGAAAGGGCGGATGATGTAAAAAGTTATTAAATGACTCTTTTGCCCTTGTACAATATTAAATTAGATTATTCATTAAATTAAATATAAAATTACAAAATTCAATGAAATTAATTAATTTAATAAGTATAAAAAATTAAAATTTGTTTTGGAGTGTTTTTTTTATAAATTTATTTTTTAAAGTGCTTGTAATACCCTTCTTTAATTTTTCTTTATAATTTACTTATATATGCATTTTAATTGATTGAGGGTGGGATGTATAATTAATAGCACATGTGCATGTGTGCACACAATAATTTTCCTTCCCTTGTTCTTATTGAACCGAGGGTCACCTGACTCACCCATTGTTTTTACTTTTTATCACCGGTGAGAGAGAGAGAAGAAGACGAAGAAGAAGCAGCCCTCTGTTGTTTGCCACCGCTCGCCGCCATTCACCTCCAATCTCGCCCCCTTTCCTTCGCCGATCCTAGGTACTTAGATCGTCTCTCTCTCTCTTTCTCTCTAAATTGAGGGTTTTCAAAATTTGGGGTTTGAAATTCGAAATTGGGGGTTATTACAATTTTGCAGTTGCGGCATTTTGTGGTGGTTCTGATGGTTGTGGGGTGATATCTGATTGCTTGTGGTCTGTGATTTTGGTGAAGAATTGTGATAGGAAATGGGTACCTCGGGGTGGGAAAGGGGGATTAGGAGGGGTAGATTCATCCGAAAAAGAGTGGAATTTGGGGGGATTCGACAGCAACTGGTCGAGGGTAGCCCATGGCTAACACCCCCTCAGCCGGTGTTAGCTGGTGTAGTGGAATCCTCTGATTAGAGAATACCCCCTCCCTTTTGGGATCCCAAACGGGGTATAAGGGTGGGTCCCAGGTGTTAAAAGGGGGGATAACATAACACCCCTTTACAATACCCCATCCAAATAGGCCGTAAATTTATAACCATCAGGTACCTAGAGTGTTGACAGTAGAGCATAGCATGAATTGAGGTCCGGGAAGTTGTGTGATGTAAGTCAGCATCTACGATTAGAGACCTATTTTTTTAATTTTCCCATTTTACCGAGTGGACGTGGTTTAGCTTTTGTCATTTGTGGGTGCCTGATGAAGATTTACTCTCAAGAACTTATTTATTGAAGTCAGCGGAGTTGAGCTTCAGAATAAAGTCTGCAGGTCTCTCTCTCTTTGAATCTCTTTTGTTTTCCTTCTTCATGTTTCTTATTTGAGTTTTTTGTTCAATTGTTGCTTTTCTTGATAATTTCTGTCACCATATGCTTCTGATTGTGAAATAAGATTTTATGAGATTTCCCTGACTCTTAATTCTTTTATCACCATGCGCTTTTGTTATTTCTGTCAAATAAAGTGCTAGAATGGGAAATGGAACCCTAGTTTGCTATGTACATATGTATCGATCTCGAGATTATCAACAAAAGATTTGAAAGAAGTGTTGGGTTATGTGCTAATCAATTACCATGTTTTTATCAAACCACATGATAATTAAGGGAACTTCAAGTACGAGGCTAACCATGATCTTTTTTGGTAATTCTTTTGAATAATCGATCTTCTTTTGTTTATGTATTGGTTTATTTGTTAGATGGGCATTTGAAGAAAGTGTAGATTTTCACCCTTCATTCCAAACCATCAGCTTATTCAAATATTTTTACCACATAAGTTGTAACTTGTAGCTGGAAGCTGTACAAAACATGCATAGAACCCCAGAACAGTGAGCAGCTCTTTTAAGCTTCATCAGACACAGGTATAGAATGGTAGTCTTGGACATGTATGTAATACCCCTGGTCTCTAATTGTGCTTTGAATGTGATAATGTGTTACTCTTGACCTTAATATGTGAGTTATGGGTTACCTTATTAATAGGGAATGGAACACATGGCATCACAAGGAACAGACTTCTACGTTGATCTTTACTCTTGTTCTTATCAGTATCACCTCACCGTAGAGCCTTGTTTGCTTTGGATTGAAGTTCTTGACTAGGTAATCCATGCTCCTTATGCTTGAATCCATGTTCTTTGCGTTGGATTTCATGTTTTAGTTGTTGAATTCAAGCTTTAGATGATTGATTGCAAGTTGAATTTAGGTTTTGGGTTGAACTCTTAAAGAAGCTCAAGAACTCTACTTGAAAGTGTTCTAAAAGTCGGCTGCCTAGGCCGATTACTCCCCGCCTAGGTGCTAGGCGCCCCTTTTCGGCCCAACTAGCGCCTAGCGATTTTTAGAACATTGCCTTGAATCCTTTGAATTTGATGTTTAGAACTTGCTTTGACCCATGAATTTGATGTTTCTAAAGTAGCTCTATTGAATCTACATGTTTGAGTACGTTTTTGTGAGGTTTTGGTATGAGTTTGGATGTGTATTGAAAGGTTTTGGGGTTGGAAATCGAAAGAAGAACAAGCTGCTTTTTTCTGTAAAATCTGCAGTTGCTACGGGTAGCAGGGTTTTGTGCTATGGGTAGCCACTGAATAGAATATAAAATCAGCGTTTGCTACGGGTAGCGGGGTTTATAGCCCTTCGGGTAGCACCTGGGTAAAAATGTGAAAACTTTGCAACTTCCATGTTTGATCTTGTACACTTCTAGGACTTCATCCTAAGCATGAATGGACACATTTGGCATTGTCTAATCATATTTTATTGCTTTATTGTTATAGGAGGTTCGGGTGACATGTGAATCGAGGTGAGTGATTTAATACCCAGAACACATGGTTTGTTACAAGCTTTTCACTTCAATGATGTTTTGTACCACGATATGAACTCCATGGAATATCAATGAAAAGTAGACATGTTTTACATCTATTAATAACATCCTCCCACGTCCCACCTTACTAGGGGACAGTCTAAAAGGCTAGCAAGACATGACTATGATATGGGATAACGAAAGACGTCTTAACTTATCCACTACCAGGGATGCCTGGTAGCCATGAATGGAATAGATGATGTGCATTACAATGCTTTGTTGGTATGAAATGAGATTCATTTTCAAATGGTTATATCATTATCCATGGAAAGCATGTGAATTGTGTATTAATTAGTCATACGTGCTTTGGCTTATGTTATTTTCCACCTTTCACGCAACGAGGCGTAAAGTGGTGACGTGCTATGTAATTGGGGACTTGTAGAAAGGGAGTTGTACTTTGTGAACACTTTTGACTTGTAATTATGCATAGCTCTGGGCGGTTTGCCATGTAAGCTCCTTTGTAAAGACTTCTAGTTTTGAACTTATGTAATGTAATTGGGGACTTGTAGATAGGGAGTTGTACTTTGTGAACACTTTTGACTTGTAATTATGCACAGCTCTGGGCGGTTTGCCATGTAAAGCTCCTTTGTAAAGACTTCTAGTTTTGAACTTATGTAATAAAATGGGTTTTGCTTCCGCTTGCTTTATTGGAGTCCCTTTAGTCATTGCAAATGAGATGATTAATATTGATATGGCCTTAGTGATTAGATCACTGGCACTTTGTTGTAACTAACACCTTCAGGGATGGGCTAGGGTCATGACAATGTACATAGTTACATAGTGAATTCTTCTATTTAAACAGCATTTATTGTGTTCAACTAGACATCTAAGAAAAATATTGCACACCATCCAGAAATGGTGATAGATCACAAAGATGACATAGAAAAGCTTCTTGATATGTTGTCAGGATGGTGTTAACAAACAAAAAAAGAGGGGAAAAAAAGATTGTACTTCCATCTTGTTAGAGGATAATGTTATGGATGGATGTTTTGCCTCCAACTTTATGGCGATGAATACCACGTTTTAATGAATTTTTTTTTGTGGGTTTTCTTGCAGTGATGGGTAATGTTAGTAGGAGGAAAGATGAGGCTGGTCTCTCTGGAATTACCAGCAGCACTACTAATGAAGATTATGAAGAAGAGTACATGGAGTATGCACATGGTGGGGGGCACATGTTAGCTATCATGCGCAAGGTTGTCCTTTTCCAGAATCCAGTAACCTCGTATCCCTGGGGCTTGTTGTTCTCCTTTCATGTTCACTGCTCAGGTCAGTTTTACATGTTATACACCTCAGAGCTGTGCATAACCTGAAACTTTACAAACGTCTCTAACTATTACAAGAACATCAAAATAGGATAACTTGAATACAACTTCCCTATAGATAAGATAGATATTGGCTCTCATGTATGCCATAGTCCAAACAGAAGGAAACCATATCATCTATTCTTCAATTCCTGAAAGGTGGAACATTTTCATAAACTGAAGCTTGTATGAATGACCAATGCATATGTTACATGCTTTCCATGGATATTATCAAATGACATTAATAAACCATAGCTTTGCATATTTCCAAAGAAACTTCATAGCATATGAAACATAGTTCTATAATGCACATCCCACATATTCATATCACTTCAGAACACCAGGTGTCCCGGTGTGGATAAGCTTAGACGTCTTTGCATTATCCCATACCATATCAGATTCACATCTTGCTAGCCTTTTACTGTCCCCTAGCAAGCTGGGACGTTAGGGATGCCATTAATAGATAAGAAAACATGTCCACCTTCCATTTGATATCCATGGAGTACATATCAATATATCATATGGCAAAACTTATAGTAAAAACTTATCTTCGGCACTGGAATGTAAAAACATGTAATTTATGCATTAAAGTCACTCACCTCAAATCCGAGCGTCTAAACCACGTTCCCTACATAAACATATAAGACAGTTATAATTAAGATTCAATGAAACATATTTAAACTTATAAATACTCTCATTAGATCTCCCTTGTAGCTGAACTAAAGATCCAATCTAATAAAAAGTCAAAACCTAACAAAACTCCAAAATTGGTATGAGTCCTTGAACCAGCCTGTGGTATTTTGGCTATAATATTTGATAGGATTGGAATTAGATGCTGGGACCACCACCATTGAAGAATAGACTTTCGGGCCATCAATTTCGACATAAAATTTGTCCTAATCAGAGTCCGAACGATAAAAATATGCTCATCCGAAGTTGAGACTGTAATCTGTCTAATTCTGCAATTTTCCCCTAAAATTCGAACCTTAAACTCTTCAAAACTCTTCATATCAATCTCCACTTCACCAACCAATCACTGAAGGCAAGAATAACAGTCAAGACTTGTGATTTAACGTGATTTTGGAACATTCAAGAGAAATCAAGCCTAGGTTATGCACATTATGTCATAGGAAGTTTGATTGACTTCTTAAAGGTTTTATTTTTAATATTGTAAAGTGCAATTCTATGTTTGCCTTGGATTTCTGGAATAAATGCTCAACATTAAGGGTACCAGATTATAGACTAGTATAACCTTCTATTCATAAACTGATAGGTAATCTACCTTAAAAATCCGAAGTCCAAATGGAGGGGGTTATCACTTCCGCATATTATTTCTGTTTTGCATATTGTGTACTCCGTTGAGTAGCTTCTCCACAATATCTTTACTGGTAGTAAGATTAACCGTACTTTGTATTTGATGATCTATGGACTCAAAGGAGAAGAAGTCTACTTCCCAATGGCTTAAGTGTCATCATTAAATTTATGTCATTCTTTCAGATATGGTCAGAGCGGTATTTTACAGTCAGGAACAAAGTCCCCATCCAAGAGCTAAGCACTTTGAGACACATTGGAACATTGGAACACCATATCCACTATTCTTGTTGCATTGATTGTATTTGGTTCCATGTTAGGGATAATGGTTGAAAATCTGAACTGGATGTTACATGTTCATACATTTTACTTACGTTACGGCATGAGTTGGGTATGAGCTAAACTAAGTATAGTATATTCATGTTCTAGAATTAGGAAATGTACCTCCACCTCAAGTTTGAGAAGAGCACTTTCTACTTGTGTCCCTTTTGGTTTTGTACATGTTGAGATATAATCTTGAAGTGAAATCTGTAGCATATGAATTCGTTTGGGTGTATAACTCATCTTGTATAGCTTTCATGTGTTCATTTGCTTTGAAAACTAAATAAATCTATTAGGTTGACTTTATATTTTATTGACCTTCACATGAGTAATACCTAATCATCATTAGACGGATTATGCTAACTCACCTGGGGTGAGGCGTTACAAATTTACCAGATGGGTGATCTAAAAGATATGTTTGTTTTTATGTTAAACTTCAAAGAAGGTTCGTGGACTAACTTGTTTAATATTGAGTTTCCATACCTTATATATCTTTCCAGCTAGTATTGAAATATCGCTCATGTGGAATTGTAAGGAAAGTTGGAGGTGTTAATTGCTGGTTAGTTATGCCATCGAAACTGTCTTGTATACAAGATGTACTACACGTAGCTGCTTAAAGATACCTCTACCTATAACTAATATGTGACTATGGAGAAAGTTCTCCTATTGAACTTCGGGAAGATATGAGTTTTTTAGAGTGACCCACGGAAAACATTAACCGGGGAGAAAGGGTTTGTAACCTTAGACCGTTAGTAAGTTGTGGTGGTCAGAACTTTCTTAAGTGGGGAAGATATACAACATGAGTACTTGTATTCCTTGTTAACTTGAGGCAAGTCAAGTTTGGAGGACCAAACTCAATTTACTCCAAGTAAGTTTCCCCCAATTCTTCTTCTTCCTCCTCTAGATTTCTCTAGGGTTCTTTGTCTACCTCTCCCTCTTTCTCTCTTTGCCTCTCTCTCTCTCTCTCTCTAATAGGCAGAAATGGTGGAAAGGATAAGAATGACCAGGAATGTCGATTTCCCCCCTTTTGTTTTGTTAGGCACAAGGAAAATTATTTAATGGGTGCATGTCCACATGTTGCCATGTACCTCTCTTTTATAAAAAAGGCATTTTTAAGGTTATTCAAGCACAAATAATGTAGTTTTAACTAAAATACAAAGTTTAAACCATAACTTGGGCCAGAGGTATTACACCCTCCACCACTTATATTAGTGTCATATCACTTACTTACCTTGGATTGGAAAAGAAAATTCACATATCAGTGTCATATCACTCCTCATAACCCAAGTTTTCTTTGAATACAATGGAATGAACTCCTGATTTAGTTATGTCAAGGATCTAAGAGGTAAAATTCTAATATGGGGGCGTGATAGATATTATGCACATAAGACAATTCTAGTGTTTGAGCAACAATATCAGCAGAGGTAAAATGAGAATCTCGGTAAAGTAGCTAAGCAAATCGTTGAAAATCATGCTGCAACAGATTAGCTACTTGGGTGTCTATTATACATTTCACTTTTCTCCTTCGGTACTTGTGGCGAACCACTGTTCACAAGCCAAGGAGTAAACAAATACTTTTAATTCCTGGGCCCACCTTTATCACTCATCTCTTTCCGTCTCCCCCTTTACTTTTCAACTGTGGCATGCATTTAAAAAATAATATTTTAATGTGATAGAGAAATGATAGCTATGCTGCTGTGGTGGTGCAAGAAAAAGGGCTTAGGTAAAGTATAAAAGTTGCATTGTTCACCGGTTATTTTACCTACCATTGATGTACTTGCTCTTAAAGCTAACCAATAGCTAACATCTCCAACTTTCCTATAATCTCAAAGAATGCAATACATAGTTTTTCCTTCCTTCTCAAAACAAATTACACTCCGAAATTATCGGGTCTTCTACCTTTACCTTTGAAGGTCTCCTTTTAGTTGGCATGCATCTTTGTCGACTTTGGTCAACTTCTAACCTTTTTGCACTATGCGACTTTTACATTATGTGCTCTAAACCACCACCGATCCAAGCAAATGTCTCTCCCCAAACTCTAATCCTCCCATCAAAAATTGACATTTCAGCTCGCAAATAGATTACTTGATTTCTTGAAGTGTGTGATTTTCGTTTGTGTTGCACCTTTGAGACATTTGCTATGGAAATTTGAATAGCGGAATATGAAGTCATTATTTTGAGATAAACACTAAATGTCTTAAATTAATATTTGAGTTCTAATTTATGGGGCAAATGATACCTGTATTTTGAATGGAACAAGCTATTATATTTATTTTCTAATATTTTGTGTAAATTACTTTCAACGATTAATAATTTTATTTTCCGAGCAAAAGATCACATGAGGGCAGTTTTGTAAATTACTTTCAACGATTGGCTAACAAAACTCCAAGCGCACTCTAGGAATGGCAACGGGGTGGGGCGGGTTTTGCGTACCCCAACTGATGAAGCGATTTTTGGTCACCTCCAGAGGTGGAGTTCCTCAACCGTCCATTTGACCCTCCAACTAATGAAGTGGCTGTCGGCGTGCTCGATCAGCGACTTGCGAAACAGAACAGAAAGCTATGGGCACCGGCGTGGCTGTCGCCATCACCCCTGCGATGCCTAAGTCAGTCGATCTGCTTTAGAAGAGAGTATGGACTAAGTATGAGTTGTGTAGTATTGCATACCTTTCTCTTATGGAGGTGGTGTCTTTATATAGGCATCTTGGGAGGAGTCTCTTTGGGACTGGGACCCTTGGGTCTCATTTGTTTGTAACGGGTTTAGATAGGCTTTGGAGTGTCCTCTCTAGCTTAGGTCTCTGTAATCTTTATCTTTATCAAGACTAAGAGCCCTGTAACATCTGGATTATCCTTAGACTGTATGAACTTACTTTGTAGCTAGAGTGTTTCATAATAATTGGTTCTAGGTCATTAATTTAACCGTCTACCTTCCTAAGTTGGCCCTCAGGCCGAGTTGGACGCTATTCGTGCTAAACTTGCTCATTAGGCTGAGCTAGGTGCTTATACGAGTTGAGCTCATAGGCTAACCTCTGCCCCTGGGCTGGTTGATAGAAAACTAGCTCTTATGTGCTGGATGTCACGCTACTGAGCTAACTTCTTGCCTTAAATATGAACCCTTAAGCTGTGTTAGGTCACCCAAGCTGGGTTGACCTTGGGAGGTCAGTTTGTACCTATCAGCTACTCCCCTGTTTTCAAGTAGAAACATAAGTGAAGATGAGGAAACAGTATCTGCTTTGAACAAACGATTATGCCCGCTTATTTCATCTGTTGCGGCACACATAGCCATTTTTTGGTCCATGTACTTTTGTGGACTCTTGGTCTTATGATCATGTCGCTGTATCTGACTTATTGAATAGCTTTGCTGGCCGACCTGGCTAAACAGCAAACCAATGAGAATGTTCAAGAGGCCAAATATTTGAAGGGGCGAATTAGAGGGCTAAACAAAGCGTGCCCTTTTACTTTGATCATTACCCATCTATGGTTGTTAATTCAACCTTGGGGAGTCAAGTCTTAACCTTGCTGAGCAGCAATGCTTATAATAGAGCAAAGGAAAATATATTCTTCATTGACATTGAGGGAGATATTAGTAAAGCTTGGTCTTGTTCTAGTATGTTACGTTGGCTCTGTCCTCTGTTAGTTCCCTTAGGAACACTTTGGGATGGTGTGGATGTGGGGGTACTTTTTTTTTTTAGGTACTCCCCCATTCTCTAAAGTGTGGGATTTGTTGAAAAACAACCTGGCATTGGTGAGTCTGTGTCCTCTTAGGATTGATTTTGTGTCAATACTTTGCCTTAGTGGTTTGTTTGGCACACCAATAAAATTTTAGTGGCTTTTTTCAGAGTTTTTCATGTGTACTGTTTGTCGGGTGTCGGGTGTATTGAACCACATTCCATGTCTGGCCAAGCATGCTTGAGGGTTGTGTTAGAGCTTTTAGGTCCCTTGGGATTTAAGTTGTTTGTAGGCTTTACAAAGCTTAGGGAGCTTTGACAAAGTAGGCATGAGCACTGTGCTTCAAATTTTTCGTCCCGTATGGCTTAGGCCTTCTTGCAAGATTTTGGTCGAGCAGATGTGTGCATCGTGCCTGAATCTTCTGCATCTTGGAGGACATAAGCCTTTTGTAAGGCTTTTCCCAAGCAGGCATGAGCACCTTTCTTGGATCTTTACGTCCGATAGGACTTAGGACATTTGTAATTTTACAGAGCTTTGAGAGCCTTGGCCGAGTAGACCTGAGAGTCGTGCTCGAACTTTTTAGATTCCTCAAGACTTGGCAAAGCTTGTAAGCTTTGGCCGAGCAGACTTGGAGATCGCACTCAGCTCTTGGTTTCTTAGGACTTAGCAAAGCTCATGAGTCTTATAAAGATTGTTTTGGTCAATATTGGATCTTTCTGTTTGCTTAACTTTTATCCCCTTAGAGATTTGTCTTGATTGGGCTGGTATGTTTTGCTTACCTTACATTTGTGCATGCTTTACATGCTGCTGTCTTGATTCTTTAAGATTCTCAGATACTAGTCCCTTAGGACCTTTATGTTTCAATTTTGCTGAGTTAGGTCTTACGTTGTCTATGCTCATTTTTAGCCTTATTGCCTTTTTTTTTTCAACTTTTATCCCGTAGGATTTAGCGCTAAAATTGTTGACTTGTTTGAGCTAGCCTGTGGCAATCCATACTGAACTCTGGCCTTGCTACTCGTCTTATCCCATAGGATTAGGATTTAACCCCAAAGTTGAAAATTTTCTTTATTCTTCGGGGCTAATCTAGATTCTTGTCCATTCCACTCCTCAAAGTGTATAAGTTGTTTGTATCCAAATAACTTTTACACTCATGCTGTTCAGCTCCCTTGGTATACTAATGCCCAAGGTAAGATATCCTTACTTGGGTCTCGTAGTCCAGAGCTCATTGAGCTCAGTTCGAGTGGACTTGTAGTCCTCTTTCTTGGACTTATTTATGCGGTAGTACATAAACTTGGTGCCTTGGCATTGATCGGTCGAGCTGTTACTTGAATCGAACATATTTAAATGTTGCTCGTACTCTCCCAAGTGAAAAGTTGTGTTAGTAGCTTTGCACTTGTAATTGGGTGGTGTATGCCTTGGCATTGTACGTAATCTACTCTATTTAAGCTGCGGTTGGTTGCAGCTGGGGCAACCTCGTACCTTAGGGTATTGTCAAAACGGTCATGTTTGGCTTTGATTATTGATAGCTTTAGGCATTTTGGCACAAGTTTCCGTTTGTTGGAGGTTTTTGTTTGTTGGAGAGCCTCCACATCTTGATTGTCGTATGCTTCATGCCTCATGCCTTAGCATGTTTGCCATATGCTTCGTGCCTTAACACATCATCCCATGCCTTAGCATGATTGTCATATGCTTTATGTTTTGGCATATCATCTCATGCCTTAGCGTGATGATTATTTTCATTATGCCTTAGCATATCTTCTCATACCTTAGCATAATGTTTATCTGCTTATCTGTCTTGGCTTATTTTGCTTTTGAGTGGCCTATTACTTTGAATGTCTTAGCAATTTTTCTAGCCTGACGGCTATTGGGGGGTGCTGATGTGTTCTTCTTGCTTAGCTTATTTGCCTATTCTGCTTTGGTTTTTCTTCTATTCCTACTCCCTCAAGTGTCCAGTTGATTTTTCATCATGACACTTGTGTTTGAGAGGCTTGGCACTTGTGCTTGGTATCCCTTAGGACTTAGCGAAGCTCATAAGCTTTTTCTTAACTTCCATCCCATGGGGTTGGATCACTAATTTTGAGAAAATTTCTTCATTTTTTGGGTAAATCTGGATCCATGTCCATTCCATTCCTCTAAGTGTATGAGTTGTTTGCGTCCAAACAGCTTTCACACTTACTTTACTTTGGTTCCCTTAGAACCACCCCTATAATGTTAGGTCAGCCTTATCTATTGGAATTTTGGCCTTCATTTGTCCGGAGCGACCTCATTTTTGGTTCGTTGAGTTCATTCACCTGGTCATTGGACTTCTTGAGCTCAAAATTGAGCCTGAATTTTTGTGTCAGGCTGCCTTAGCTGGCCCGTGATCCTTAGTCTTGCTGAGTCAATAATTGAGCTTGGATTGACGTATTTGTTGATTGTGTCTTCTATCTTCTTGTATTTTGGGTTGCCGTATGTTTGGCTTATTGTGCTTGGCTGGCCCGTGGTCCTTTAAACTTACCGAGGTTTCATATTCGCTCGGATTTGTTAGTCTAGAGCTCTTTGGACTTCAGCCCTTAGACTGGGCAGAGTGGGCTTGTAGGCCTCTTTCTCGGACTTTTAGTCCGAGCTTTGTAAGCTTTGACTCTTCAGTGCTCACTCATTTGGGACCGGAAATCGTAGAGTTATATTTCAGTTTGAGCTCCTTAAGCTTTGACTCTTCAGTGCTCACTTGTTTGAGATTGGTTTGGCCAAAGTACGTTACTTTGCTTAACTGAGCTCAGTCTAATTTTCCAATGCATGAATAAAAATAACCATATGGAAGAGTAAAGTTGTCGTAAATACTTCTTTGATTTATCGAACCTTTTGAGATGCTCTGCATTCCTAAGGATTTGACAGCTCTCGTGAGGTGGCTAGCATGCAAGCCCCATCTTTTGAATGCTGAAGTACTTGGTTATGCCCTTTTCAATTTGGTCCAGGCTGTCCCAATTTGTCTTCCTGTAGGGCCAATTTTCTGAGAAGAAAACCCCCTGCTCATAAAGTTCTTGGTTTGGCCGAGGCATGGTGACACTTGGCTATTATCATCCCCTCTTGCTTTAGGACTTTTAATCCCTTTAGGATAATGTCCATGATTATTATATGGGTTATCTTGCTTATCTCGTAGAATCTTTTAAGCATAACTCGTAGGATTTTTCTTGGAAGTGATTTGTTTGAGTCTTTTGATACGAATGTTGAGCTGGATGTACCCCTGGGACCGAGCTAGACGATTGTTTTGAGCTTCCCCGTGGTGCCTGCCCAGTCTGTCTTTTGGGCGAGGTAGTCTAGTTTGACAAATTGATCTGCATGAGATTAGCTTCATCTATCTCTTTATTCACTTAGACCTGATTAGGTGAGGAAAACAGGAGCACTTAAGTAGGTGATTACTTTCCTTGCTTTTCATTTGGCATTTTTAATGCGAGCAACACGGGTCATTCTATGGGCGTGTGGCCTTACTACAACCACTGGTTGTGCCTTTGGAGGGCCTTTTTCCTTAGGGCTGCCCTTACTCAAAACTTTTGAGCTCGAACAGAATTATCTGGGCTATTTTGTCCTTTAGGACTTTTAGTTGAACTTCTCTGTTATGCGTTGTCGTGTTGACCGAGCTGATCCTTTGAGACAAGTTGGCCTTAATTTTAATCCGTTGGGAAATCTTTGTTGAGTAGTTGTTTATTGACAGGCTGGGTTCCATTGTCCAATTGGGGTACTCGTCTTGAGGTACTCCCTTGGGATATCTCTTAGGATAGTTTGTGTTGACATTTCAGCCACTTTAGACTCCTTAGACGATTCAGATCCTCTTTTGGAGTAACTTGGTGGCCTGGATAGCCGGGCTAATGATGGCACCATGTCAATCCTTGAAGATAATCAAATGATGTTGCCTTTCATACTCAGCTCTCTGAACGAGCCTGAGCTTCTGAACGAGCTTGAGCTCTTATCTGTGTATTTCCTTGGAAATTTTTATGTTTCTATAGAAGTGAGTTACTTATTTACCGCTATTGTCATGATAATTTTGCACTTGCTATTGTTCTATGGAGAAAATCACGTGCTTTAGCAGCTATGTTCCTTTGAGCAGACCTTAGCTGCTCAATTTGTGTTATCTGCTTGCTCTATTTTTTTTCCC
Organism: Rhododendron kiyosumense; assembly: GCA_019656275.1. Lineage (NCBI taxonomy): Eukaryota > Viridiplantae > Streptophyta > Magnoliopsida > Ericales > Ericaceae > Rhododendron > Rhododendron kiyosumense. Next base: position 29,964 of record BPLS01024972.1, on the reverse strand, counting down.
TTGAGCTGCGATTACGCAGGCCAGGCTTGCTGGTCATGCTTAAGCCCTTAACACTTATGTTGCATTTAACTTTTGGTTGGGGTGCGTGAACCATGCCCAGTCTTTTTTAGGATTTAGCTCAGAATTTTAATTCCTTTGCTTTACCCATTGGTTGTCCAAGCTCTGTAAGCTTTTTATGGCTACTTCCAAAGCTCTTTAGGTTTTGGCTAAGAAGACTTTTGGACTTTTGTGTCCATATACTTCCCTATTCCCCCAAGTGTTAATGTGTTGGAAAAATAGCTTGACATTTGCAGATTGTGTCATTGTTTTATGTGGGTCATTAACCCTATGACTTATTGCCTCTTGGGACATGATTGCTATCTGCTTAGTCTTGTCAATGTTGGAGGAGCAGAGTCAATAGCCCAAGCAGTCTAGCTGGTTGGATCTTATTATTTCTATAGGAGTTAGCCAATCTTGTTGGCATGGATAGACGCTTTGAACCGCAGAGGTAGTGTGGGGTGGCAAGCTCTGCTCTTCCTAATTCTTTATTAAGAAGGATGCTCTTTTGGCTTGCACCCGTAGGAGACTTACCTGGAATTTCTGCAAGTTGCAATTTGATCCATAGTTGGATTGACATTGATGGGGCATTTTTCCTCAACGGGTTAATACCAAGTATGTGTGAGCCTTGGCATCGTAGTTTTCTGGATTTGAAAACACTGCAGCTAAAAAGTTTTTGTGAGACATTGATATATTAAGGCTTCAAAATTTGGCATCTTTAATGCACATGGCCCGCGAGCAGCCACTCACTCTTTGCTGCAACTTGTTATGTTCATAGCTTTCTAGTCTAGTCGTTAGCAAAAACTTAAGTCACTGACGCAAAGCTGCATGTGAGTTGTCACTGACGCAGTTGACTTGCTACCATTTTTGTCGAACATGTTGATGGAGCAAAATTGTCAAGAGCCGTGGCACTCTTCTTTTTTTTCCTTTTGTTGAACAGGCGGAGTACAGTCATTCTTTCTGTTGACAAATTGAAATAAAATGGGTGTCGGCCATTGGCCGGCCGCACTGTACACTGACAGAGATTCCATTCATCTTAATCTAGCAAGTCCAGCATTAGCATGTATAAACGTGAATGTGCTTTGTAAAGCATCAATCTTTTTAGCGGACTTGTATATTGCATCTGTGTTGATGAATGCATAAGAGCTTCTTTGTTCTAGATTGAATTCGAATCATTCGAACTGCGTGCGTATTGATATGTGCGGGATCTTGTTGGAAACCATCCAGTTTGAAGATCATTGGGAGAACAAATCTTTCCCACAAACTGCGCCAGCTGATGAAGCGGTTTTTGGTCACCTCCAGAGGTGGGGTTCCTCAACCGTCCATCTAACCCTCCAACTGATGAAGCGGCTTCCGACGTGCTCGATTAGCGACCTGCGAACAGAACAGAAAGCTATGGGCATCGGCTTGGTTATTGGCATCACCCCTGCAATGCCTAAGTCAGTCAATCTGCTTTAGAAGATAGTATGGACTGGGTGTGAGTTGTGTAGTATTGCATACCTTTCTCTTATGCAGGTGGTGTCTTTATATAGGCATCTTGGGAGGAGTCCCTTTGGGACTGGGACCCTTGGGTCTCATCCGTTTGTAACAGGTTTAGATAGGTTTTGGAGTGTCCTCTCCAGCTTAGGTCTCTATAATCTTTATCAAGACTAAGAGCCCTGTAACATCTAGATTCTCCATAATTATCCTTAGACTGTATGAACTTCCTTTGTAGCTAGAGTATTTCATAATAATTGGTTCTAGGTCATTAATTTAACCGTCTGGCTTCCTAAGGGCCGAGCTGGACGCTATTCATGCTGAACTGGCCCATCAGGCCGAGCTAGGTGCTTATATGAGCTGAGCTCTTAGGCTAACCTCTGCCCCTAGGTTGGTTGATAGAAAACTAGCTCTTATGTGTTGGACGTCACGCTGCTGAGCTAACTTCTTGCCTTAAATAGAACCCTTAAGTTGTGTTAGGTCACCCAAGCTGGGTTGACCTTGGGAGGTCAGTTTGTACCTATCACCGACCCTGACCCAAAAATTATTGCACGGCCCCGACCTCGATCCGATCCAGACCAGGTACTTTTTGGGTACCCCCATTCCTGCCCTAATCGGGGAACGGGCTTACCCGCCCCGCCCTACTCCGTAAGAAATTAAAAAAAATTGGTAATCTAAAAGCAAAATAAAAGAAAATAGTTATAAAAAAGTGTAGTTTAGTATAATCGTGAAAATATAAAATTAACAATATAATGTTTTTTAGTATAATGATAATAATATTAGGGTAAAAATGTTAAATTTGAAGTATAATGATAATTAAATTGGGATAAAAGAGTGTGTGTATATATATATGTCGAGGCGGGTTCGAGCCGAGTAATGTCGGGGTGGGGTACTTCCACCCCGAGCCCTACTCGAACCCGGTCGGGTTTTGAAATTTTAACCCCAACCCTATACCCGAAAATGAGTTGGAAAACCCACCCCATTCGGGGCGGGGCGGGGCAGGTTCGGGGTGAGGTGGGTCTGATTGCCATCCCTATGCACTTAGGTATTTTTTTTAAAAATTATTGAACGGTTGGAATCATCTGTGCAAGACCCGGCCCACACCATCAATACGGTACCTATCGGTACCAATAGCTAGACTCCATTCCAAATGGTGAATGCAATTAATACCGATTCATTATAGTATACTATATGATTCTCAAAATATATACATGCATATACGGGAACAAATATTGGTGCATTTAACATGCATTTAGAGGGATTGCAAAAGATTTGGCAAGATAGACAAAATTCAGATAAATTAGCAACAAAATTGGTCATGGTGTTTAACAGTTGACCTTTTACGAGTATATATATATTCCAATGCTTCGACCTTGTACGGGTGACCTTGATCTAAAAATAACATCAAATTATTTTTTCTTGAATATTAGTGATTCCAACCCTTGGCTTACATAATCTTTCTCCACTCTTATACTTCAGTTATAAAAAAAAATTCTTCCATGAAATATTTGCTAATATTGCAGTATCTATTTTCTTTTCGTCCCTTGTTTTTCAAAATAACATGGTAGTCGGTGGACATTTGAGGTGAAAGAACCGATCGCAATGCCATAATATTAAGATTTTTGCACTTTGATGCATTGATTCTCCATATAAATTGATGATCCTCAATAGAAGTGACAAATGGGAGGCTACAGGCAAGTTGGAATGGATCATGGCCGGGTTAGTTATGAGCGGGTTAAATATGGGTCAATAGAAGGCAACGAGCCGTACACCGATTAATTGATCCATCTTTCTAGACTACAAAATGGTGAGTCCCTTATTTTTCTCATAAAAATTATTGCTATTCTCTATTATTCTTAAACGTTGGAACCCCTATTTATTATTATACGTATATAGAAGAGGACATGTGTTTGCTTCACTTGAAAATTAAGGACCAAATTTCAAGTGTTTGAAGTTGTTTTTTTGTTTTTTGTTTTATAAGTAGTGTTTGAAGTTGTTATTAGAGACGTGATATGAGAATTCACTAAATAAGATTATGTGTATCTAGACACCTTTAGTTTTTTGTTTTCTCGGATGGCTTCCCAAGAAAACAAACTCTTCACTGAATGGGGCACTCCCACCCGTGTTAAATTAAACCCCACGAATCCAACATCAAGACACTTCTGAAGTAGATGATTTACTTATCCTATTGGCCATTACGTAACGGGATTTCGGACCTCCGGTATTAACGGGATTTTGGACCTCCGGTATTGTTGTTTGCTTACATATCGGCCATTACGTAATTGGATTTACTCAAACTTGTGTTATGATCTTTGAAATCAGACACAAGGAAAGAGAACTAATGATTGGAGTCGTGCTGTCGAATCTTACAACGAGAATAAGTACTTAATCTTAGGACTAGCGGCTGCCGGTAGTTTTATGTTTGTCATATGTTTTTTTTTGTGTGTGTGTTGGTGGAGATGCACACATTAGGATGCTCAGGAGGCCGTTGGCGATGAGCAAGCTGAGATAGAGCTAGCTGTAGCACAGCCAGCCCAACCAACCCAAGCACACAGACTTGATCGAGTCATGATCAAACAATTTTCTTTACTTGCTTTTCCAGTCAATGAAGCAATCGGATTTGGCGAATCAGAACGTCAAATATGTCAAGACCTATTTGAGCATGGGAGCAACAAACGAGTCCTCCTTGTGTGCAATCATATTTTTTTATAACAATTGCATTATTGTGTGGTTGACATCACGCACACACTGTCCTATATGCCGCCACGACTATGTAGGTTGGGAACCTAGAGTGTAGAACATACTTTGTGGATGATTGTTGAACATACTTTGAGTAGGTAGATGTAATTGGCTGGCTGTGCTGTGACTAGCTTTATCTCAGCTGGCTCTATTGCACAAACAGTAGTGCAAATCGATTTACGTGATCGATTTGTGCTGTTGTCTTGTGGCTGTTTAAAAAATGTGGCACGGGCACGGCAACGGCACGGAAAAAGCACGTGCATGAAAAAAGCACAGAAAAAGCACAGAAAAAGTGCGAATATGGAACGACATGTGTAAATATAATGGGGCTAGTTCTTATATTTATTTTTTAGTATGTTGTATAAATTACTTTCAACGATTAATAATTTTGTTTTGCCAAGCAAAACAAAAACCTCCTTGGACCTGATTCCAATTGGTGAGATTAAATTTTTGATAAAAATGGATCCTTTAGTTCTCCAATTTACAAGTATATGCACCGAGTATTTTTGGACCTTGCTTTGAACGGAAGAGGTTTGCGCTTGATTCTGAGATGATATCCTCCTTCTTCACATGAGCAAACATTGAAATCATACATATATGTTGATTTGCCCAACATTATTTTGAACAACTCAACACCTGCCCATCCATGAGGTTTAAGAAATAACTTGATTTATTATATATGTATTAGAACCCGCTCCGCTAACAACTTTTTTCATTTTTTTGGTTTTGTTCTTATTTGAATTTTTTTCGCGTTTATTCGTTTTGCACCAAAATTTTGACTTTTTGATTCGTCTCAACACGAATCGGAAAAGTAAAAAAAAATTACTTTTGCTCAAATATTTTGAACAAGGACCACTTTTAAGTATACTTTTTTTTTACTTTTTCTAGTTAAAAGTAGTCCTTGGGTCACACAAGAATGTCTCGCTGGGTAGACCGCACGATATATAGTAAGTCACTAAGTGGTGGTGCCCATAAGCGCACACACAATAGAAAGGGAAAATTTCGAAATGACACTTGAATTTTGCACCAAATGTCACATAGACACCTGAATTTAAGTTTATTTTAATTAAACACCTGTACTAACAAATTTCCAAATTTAGACACTTGAACTTAAGTTTATTTTAATTAAACATCTGTACTAACAAAATCTCTAAATTTAGACCCCTGTTGTTATACTCCGTCCCAAAAATTGCCGACATGACATCTCCAATCCGTTTAAGTTGCCTCATTGCACATGTTTTTAATAAGGGACGATGCACACAAGCGAAACCTACAAGTATAACGTTAAAGGGCGGAGGTTAAATTGATACAGACTAGGGTTAGAAGATGGACTTACCCTCTGTTGGGTTTTGCCCCAATGTGAAAAAGAAAAGAAAAAGGAAAAAGGAAAGAAACTTGGTGGAAACTGAAAAGTTTTGGACCATTGGTCATTGCATGTCATGGTTGGGAAAGTGTCCTGGTATAGAGCTTTAAATGTGGTGATGAGCTCTAGAATATTCTCGGCAAATCTAGAGGCTCTTGCTGCCAATGTATTAAAGGGATTTGTGCCGTGTGTGTGAAGTGTGGACTGAGAGACAGAGTAGAGAAGGCAGAAAGATTGGGAGCCCCTTTGGGGGTCTTTTCCACCGTGAAAGGTTTTGTGTGTGAGAGAGAAAAGATGTGAGGAAAAAATAGAGTTGTGGGGATGAGTGTAAAACATTGTATAGAGTCGTGTGTTGGGAGTTCAGGAGAGTTTTACATCTCACATTGTAATCTCTATTTTTCATATAGTGGAAGTTTTTTCTCTCTCCTGTGGACGTACCCGAGGTTGGGGAACCACGTATTTTGGATTGTGTTGTTCTCTTATGTGTGATTTCGTTTTTGTTTGTTGCGCTTCCGTTGCGGGTGGGATTACCGGGCATAATCCCAACACCCTCCACCCGGCTGCTATTGTATCAGGACCATTTCAAACCGATACCCTAGCTGCACTGTATGATCTGCCATCGACACGGGGATTGTGTATACTAATTTTCCTCCAGCTCCGACAAACTTCTTGTTTGAATTTGCTCTTATTCGAAATACGGCAAACTGAGCAACAAATATGTATATCAACGCAAAATTTAATTGTCCTCGATGTATAGTTTGTTGAAAATCTTTCCCTTTCATCATTTCCATTTGGTAATTGGCATAATTTTTTTTTTTTTGAAAAAGTTGTATATATTACAACTTATTTTTGAGTTAAATTACTTTTGAAACTCATTGGTGGTAACTACTGGTGAGGGTACCTGTTGATAAAAATAAAAAATCTACTGGCCAGTGAAAGTAACTCACTTAGCTTGATTCTCTTCATGTGGGGAGAAATTAGAGGGAAAAAAAAATCATTAATCAGAACTAAAATCGTTTTGGGTTCCCATGAACTTGAATCAATTGTTTAGCAATATTATTTTATTATCTTTAAAAGAAGCTAGTTTGTGCGTGTGTATATATACCGCTCACAAAATAATTGGCACAAAACTAATCAGAGTTCTACGCAAATAATCGAAGCCGGCTGTTCAATTTGTTTAATATATATTTTTAAAAGTTCCTAAGGCGAGAAATACTTGTGTGGGCTCCCCGACCGGCGCACGTGGGCCCGAAGAGAGTCGTCACCTGGATTTTTGAGATGGTTGATCCGAGAAACTGAGTGCGTTTGACAAGAAAAGACCTTTTGGTCTTAGCGAAAAACCTTGAGACTTTGGATTCGGGAGCCACGTTATGAATGAGGAAGGTTTTCATTGAAGAAAATGCACCCCATTCGCCGGTCTCTACTAGGCTCTTTCAAAAAAGGGGAAACTTAAAGTATCTTTTGGAAAATCAAACTCTCTAACAAACAAATAAAAGGGGGAAGGGACATGGGTGATAAATCACATTGACGTGCACGTGGGGTGAACTATACAGTGATGACAAGAATGATGCAGAGTGAAAGGAGTTTTCAGCAGGAACTGTCTGGGTCACAGTGTCCTGCACATCATTTTACGATACCGCGCACGGTCTTATAGAATGCCGTGCGGGGTATCCTCTTTACTTTCGAACCTTTGTAAAATTTCAGAATACCGCCCAGCGTCTTGAATCCGACGCGCGGGGTTTTTGGTTAGTATCAGACAGTGTTTTTACCACTGGACCATTCTGAAAAGTACCATTCTTTCAAGCCATGGACGAAAACCAACTTTTAAACTCTTGATCATTCAGAATGACCGAAGAAACTTTATTTTCTAAAACCAAGCATGGCTTGTAGATATGGTCCTGTTTTTGAAAAGGGTTGGCGTCTGACGTGTGAGTAGTGAACAGACCTAGCAGAGGACAGCTACGATCCAGACGGTTTAAGCAAGAAAACAATAAACGGAAACGCCGTGCGTCTGAGTAAGAAACGCCGCGCGACGCATCAGAGCGTCGTGCGATGTAGCTTTCTCAGTACAGAGGTTTGTTTTTAGTTTGAAAAATGGTTTTTGAGTCAGGATCCAACCCAAAGGGGGTCGGTCCTGGCCATAGAGAGGTTCCCTCAGGGGTATGGACAGAGCCTATCCCAAAGAAACTAGTTTATACCTTTGATCTTTGAGCTTGGATGGGAATGGAGAGCTATGGGTGAGGACGGGTGAAGACGGTCGAGGAGAGATGAAGGATGCGGTTTGATGAATGGGTGTTGAGAAGTTGGGGGTCTTGAAGTGAGCGAGAAGACTCACTTCGATGGTAAGGAGAAAAATGGGGGACTTTGAGGAAGAAAGAGCTTTGAGAATGTTTTTAAGAACAACTTCCTCAAGACTTGGAAGTGAGGAATGGGTATGAAAGCATGATGAGAGAGAGAGAGAATTCAAGACCCTTTTCTCTTGAGTGGAGGGTTGTATTTATAGGCAAATGCCAAGGATTTTGAAATTCAAATGGTGGAGGTATTTTCTGGGCGAGCTAGAAGTGCCTTTTCGGCTGAGCTAGCCTGTAGCAGTGGCTCAAGTGGGCGTGGCCGACAGCTAGCTGAACCAGTCAGAACTTTATCCAAAATGCCGTGCAGTTGACCTCATGACCTCGTGCGGCATAATGAAGTCTATTATGCCGTGCGGTGTAGAGGTGTGCCGTACGGTACTAAGGGTCCAGTTCTGAGCTTTTTGGTTTGCTCTGGGAGAATCCCATATTCAAGCTCTCGGAGGTATTTGTTTCCTTTGTTTCATTATCGGGATATTTAAAGCACTTTCGAGGTCCGGATTGGGGTGTCTACAACTTGAACTATGGTGTACTATGCAACGTGACTGGGGATGACATACATGATCAACAAAAGTGCTATATTCGACCGATTTTATTTTGGAAGCAATTTTCTCTCCGATGAGATCTTCTTTAGTGATTCTTCTAATAGGGACGGTTCCAATAGGACAACCTCCGCCCTTTAACATATACTTGTAGGTTTGGCTAACTTTGATGAAACTTGATCTTGTAACGTCCTAAGTACGTAATGAAGTAGGTTTCATCTACAGATTCAAAAAATTCCATGCAAATTAGCAAAAAATTATGCTAGAACCACACCCAAAATCACAAACACAGTTGTGGAGGGAAAGGTGGTGTGACACACCATCTCTCCCTTGGTGAGTGTGTTTGTGAGTTTGTGTGTGGTCAAATTGCTTTTGACAAGTAATCTTGTGGTACGCTGGAGATGGAGGAGGATATGTGGAGACAAAAAAAAAAAACCTGATAATAGAAAGTGTGGTTCTTCAGCAAGGGGTGATTGAATGCGGGTTGTTTGTAGAAATCCACGCAATCAATCATATCTCCATAATCAGTCTGGCAGTATTACAAATCCCTTGTTAGATTTCATATGCATAAAGAAAAATCAAAATTCAGAAATGATACGCAAAGTGGTCATCATTTCATGACATTAAATTGATATATTCATAAATGACTACATTGTATTAGTTTTGATTGCTAATTTTGAGGAAAAACTAGGCTTTACGTCAAAAGAAATTTGGGTATACTGATTTGCAAAATGGGGTGGACAATTACTTTACTCACTGATTAAGTTTTGTCCACGGTAAGTCATTGAATCAAAAATAAAAAAATACTTTTCCATTGTTTGAAATTCTTGGAAAATTATTTTGGCAATTGAAACACTCGAAAGAAAATAACTTTTCTTTTCCTTTACATCATTTCAATTCACTTTTCCTTCGAATGACCTTCCAGCATAACATTCCGGATGATCGATTAAATAGAGCCCTAGTTAATGGTTAGTGAACTGGAGCTCTCCACCCATGAGTTGCGCGGCGAATGTGGATTGCCATCTAGAGGTAATCCAAGGATGGTAGCTTTACATAGAGGCTTTACATAGAGGCCCGTGTAGAAATTTTATATCCATCTCAAAACCAATTGGCAATGAGTGGAGAAGTCCCAAATGTTATTAAGTGATCACCCATTCCACTCCCAAGCAATGTGGGATTTTATATCTTAACATCTCCCCTCACGTGCAGTCGCCGTGCAGCCGCGTTTGAGGTCTGTCACGTGTGGCCACTTTTGGGTCTTATCATTGTGCAGCCTTTTTGTTGGTCTGTCATCGTGGGGTGTGAATTGTATATTTTTTAAAATGTAAGGTGGAACGAGCCCCGCTCTGATACCATGTAGAAACTTTATATCCATCTCAAAACCAGTTGGCAATTAGTGGAGAGGTCCCAAATGTTATTAAGTGATCACTCATTCCACTCCCAAGCAATGTGGGACTTTATATCTTAATAGCCCGTTTTGAAATGAGAAAGGGATTTGGGTGTGTTTTCAAGTCAAATTAAACCCGGCTCCTACCCGAAGTTCATAAACCAAACACATAATCTTCAGTCAATAAGCTTCATGGAAAAGGACTTTCTGCAATATTATTGAGCATTTTGCCAGCAGAACATACGTGCAACCAATTACTCGTTACAATATTCTAGACACAGGCAGGGATGGATTCAAGAATGTTGTTAAGTGGGGGCACATTGTTAATCAGAGTGGTGGAAATTTTATTTTTCTAGTTAACCACAATAAAATCGTATACGATTAAGGCATGCATTACAAACTTTCGCTTAAAATATAATATACTAGATACTTTCACTTAAATTATGTAAAAATGAATACAAAATCTCAGACAAAATTTGAGAGAATGTTTTGCATGAACATTGACGAGTTTTAGAATGATCGATATAGTTTTATTAATGATATTATTTTAAAATATTGCCGTTAGACGGTTAAAAATACGTACAATTAAAAAAGAATCAATCTAAATAGACAAATAGTTCAGAAACCAACAAGAATAATTGCCCCATATGACGAAATTGAAACATAAAACTAATTATGTGTATATTTTCGAGATATATGCAAGTGTGTATGTGTAGTAGCACACTTAATTTCATAATTATGCCAAATATACAAAAATATAACAAATTATTTTAGTTTCGAGTGGGGGCACGTGCCCCCACATGCCCCCCTTCCCTTCATCCCTTGACACTGGCAAATACATGTCACGTACTATAAGAATGTATGACTGTATGGCATAGAAGGATGAAAGCCAAAAAGAGAATGAGCAGAAACGCATGTAAATCCATACATTGACCTGGACAGTGAAATCATAGTGGAATTAATTTACTCATTAGCTAGAGAACAACTATTATGCGAATTGTGGTTAAAGAAACTATAAACATTTTGTACATATGCGTACATTAATTGTCAGTACTATTGGAAATGTTGCAAAAATGCATTTCACGAAATGCAAGTGATTATACTATGAGAATGATGCAAGTTGACAATGTTACGAACTTGAAGGTGTGTGATTTCATGCCGTTTATACAAGAATGTGGTATAGAACTCTGTTTGTTTAGCATTCCTAAAAAAAGTAGTGCTTTCTATCGCTTAAACACGTCACTAAATGACGGATTCGCATCGTTCTACAAAGTATAAATGGTTGGCAATGAGAATAACGAAATGCATTTGTGCTTCATTGTTTTACTACTAAGAAATTAATAATTACTAACTCTCTCTACGAATGCAGATTCAATTGTTTTTGTATCTGAAGAATGTCGTAGAGATTTTTAAGAACAACAAAAGAGTTGAGTTTTGTTCATCATCCACTTAAGAAGATGAACATTACATTCCTTTCTATTGGTTGAAATGGTGTGGATCTTATCACAAACTTCGGAAGTATACTCACTCTACCTCCCTCAATGAAAGTTTCCAGACATATGGTACACCGAGTGGCACCAAAGCCAACCCCGACATCAATGGGGTAGTGAACAACGTGAAACGAGTTAATTAACCACCGATTAATGTTTGATCGTATGCGTCTATAACAATATCCGACCAATAAAACAATAATTGTTAGGGAGACAAGCACTATAACCACTACAATTAAGTTTTTAGCATTCGCATCCATCAATTGATCAGCCTTTTTGGGCTTTCACTGCTTGCACCGATATGTGGTCTGAGATGCATACTATGGCCCATAGAACAAGCGTATAAAGTTGAACCTGAATTAAAAATTGTAGAAACAAAATATGTGTTAGAAATAAATTGGTACTACGTTGTTTTAGTATTTTTGTTTTTTTTAAATGCAACTGGTAATACTTTCAATTTTATATAAAAGGATTCAAATATCATCTTAGATAAGCAATAATACAACGAATTCCCGCTTAGTACAGAGAGCTCCCACGTTTTCGAATTCCTATTTGTATCAACGAGATTTTCGATGACGACAGGGTTTAATTTGTCTCTTGTTACTATTTAACATTACCTCTTTCTATTTGTTTTTACTTCAACACTTCTCAGTTCTCTCCAGATAAGTCTTCTCTCTCTTACGTTAACTTCCTTTTTGTTGAGCGAAACTACCAAATCAAAATGGAAAAAAGGTAAATTAAAATTGTTGTGTACGTTTTTAGGTGTTCCATTTCATAAATTCTTTTCATTGTGCCGAGCAAAAAAATAAAGATCGAATTGGGCCTTAAGAAAGCATGCATGCACAAATGCTAATTAAGAATTGGAGTACCAAATGTTGGAGCGAATTGAAGGAGAACTGGTGAGAGCGAAAGATGGTCAAATTCATGAAGATCGACTATAAAGAGAATAAAGTTGGACGAGAGTTTACTAACCTGTGGCCATTGAGCCGCATCCATGTTTAACTCAGAAGAAAGGAGAACGGTTTTCAGAGCTTGGCCAAAAGCAAATGATGTTTAGAGAGAGAGGAGGGCGCGCGAGTGAGAGAATAATCCACCTCCTTTGTCTGCAAATGTTTGATTTGTTAGTGTGCTGGGTTTTTGTAGGGGTGTCAAACGGGCTGGGTCATCACGGGCACGGGACGAGCACGACACGTTTGAAGGCGGCACAGCACGTCATAGGCACGGTTTAATCCTGGCATGCCACGTCACGACACAGTCTTAGTGGGCATGCGGCACGGCACAGGCACGGAAGTGAGCTGGAACGACACGGGCACGGCATGGAAGTTGGCTTGGCATGGCACGGCACGGCATGGTCTTAGATGGGCACGGCACGGGCACGACACGGAAGTGGGATGGGGCATGAGTCACGACACAGCACGACATAGTTCTAGCCAGGCACGGCACGGACACGGGCATGAGCACGGAAGTAGGACAGACATGGCACGACACAACATGGTTCTAGTTAGGCACAACACGGCACAGGCACGACACAACACGGTTCTCGTCGGGCACCAGGGGCGGATTTAAGTAAAGCACAACTGGGTCACGTGACCCAGCTGAAATTGTTGGAATTAAGTTTTTTTAACTGAGAAAATAAGTAATATATATAAAATAACCCAAATTACAGCAAGATTGGTGCCTTGTACTAGTGTTAAGAATGTTGGCTTTTATGCCATACGTCTTTGGTTCGAACCTTGGCAGCTTCCTCCAACTTTTCTTTTTATTGATGATGCTCACTCAAACAGCTGAAAAACAAAAAACCCTTCCAGTTTCGAATCCAAAAAATATATATTTTCACATATTATTTTTTATTACACCAAATTAAAGTACTCATTGAATACTTTAATTTAGTGTAAGAAAATAAAAATATTAATGTGCAAAAATAATTTTTTTTTAGTTTAAAATTGCACGAATTTCTGTAGAGAGCATTTAAATTAGGATGGAGAGAATACTCCGTTTATTTTTTCTAATGTTCTTCACTATCTATTGTTTGATCAAGATTATGATTAAGAGGTGACCCATCTGTATACAATTCCTGGATCCGCCACTGTCGGGCATGACATGGCATAGGCACAACACGGTTCTCATTGGGCACGGCAAGGCATGGCACGGCACGAGGCATGGAAAAACCAAAAAAAAAAATGTTAATAAATAAATAAGGGATTTCAGATTATACTTTACTTTATTTCTATGTATTTTTTGATAATCCAATAATAAGTTGGCCTGGCACAACACGATCACGGCATGGTCTTAGACGGGCACGACACGGAAGTGGGATGGGGCACGAGTCACGACACAGCACGACATGGTTCTAACCAGGCACGGCACGAACACGGGCACGAGCACGAGCACGAGCACGGAAGTAGGACAGGTATGGCACGACACAACATGGTTCTAATCAGGCACAACACGACACATGCACAACACAACACGGTTCTCGTCGGGCACGACACGGCATAGGCACGACACAACACGGTTCTCGTCAGGCACGGCACAGCACGAGGCATGGAAAAACCAAAAAAAAAATGTTAATAAATAAATAAGGGATTTCAGATTATACTTTACTTTATTTCTATGTATTTTTTGATAATTCAATAATTTATTAATCTTTTCTTTTTATTTAACTAGAATAAGCTTTTAAAATATTTTATATGATTAAGAAATTTGAATCAAAATTATAATATACCAATTACCACACATATACATTGCGTTTTATCTAATAAAGATTTTAAAAAAAATATCAATTTTTTTTTTGGTGAAAATGAATTATTTTTTGTTTTTGTTAGTGAATTATATCAACGTAAAAAAAACTTATCAAAATAATGGGAGAAAAAGTTTCAAAATAAAATGATTATAAAAAATATTAATTTTAAAAGATCAATTTAAAAAAAAAATGAAGTCATGAACAAAAATAATGCGAGCGTGAGAGAGAGAGAGGTTTGGAAAAACAAAGTTACAAAAAAAAATTTAAAAAAACAATGGGTAGGGAGTTGAACCCTAGATCCAAGGGAAACGATGAGACATTGGGACACTTAAACTACTCCACCAACACAATCACATGTGCCAACTTCCTTAACAATTTAAATAAAATAAGTTATCAAAAGATTTTTTTAAAGAAATGTGCCAAGGGGACTGTAAAACTCCGAATTTATGGCTCGGTTAGGCCATGTTTAATGGAACAGACTAATAGCGAGGGTTTAACGAATCCAATGGGATGAGGCCATGAGGGAGGAGTTAAGGTTACGGGATCAAAGTACCAATCAATGTATTGCATTTTCTATGTTATGGGGTAATCCAACGGATATGTAATCCATATGCAGGAAATGATCTCACAAGGGAAATGATCCAAAAATTAACTTGCAGTTAAAAAAGAGAATATGAACGCGCACGTTCTCTTTCTCTCTAGAAACTAAACCTCTCTCTCGCTTCCACAATCGAGGGTTTTTCTGCTTGGGGGGGAGGCGCCGCCTCCTCCTCCCTCCCCCCGGGCCTTTTCCTTTGCCTCGGCATCCATCTCCCTCTATTGCTCAGATCTCCTTCCTGTTTCCACTCTTGACCTCTTCCTCCTCTCCGGCGTGTCTCCCACCGATCTTGCACTTGGGCAATTCCGGTTATGCCTAACGGCTGTGATTCGCGTCAGATGTTGGGGATGCCCCTGTTGTTCAATGACGAGGTGTCCTCGCCGGTTTCACTATTGGGTGAACCGGATCTAGCCAAACGGCGTTGGGAAGAGTTCTTGCTGTTGGAGGCCATGGACAGTTGTGGGGTGGAGGGGTGGCGTAGACCTGGGTGTTGTAGGTGGTTGTAGCTCTGTTTTTATCTAACGTTTTGTTTGTTGCAGGTTTCTCCAAAAATCAATCGACATAGTAGCTGGGTGGTTGGAGATGGTGGTGCTGTTTGGGTCATAGCCGAAGTCATGGTCCTTGACGGAAGGGTGTTGCTGATCGTCTTTTGCGTGCTGATTTCGGCCGGCGATCGTCCAGTGGTGCTCCGACGCGATGAGGGCGGTTTTGGTGAGATTTGCCGAGATCCTTGTCTTTTTCTTCCTTCTCTCTTTTTTCGGCCCCCCACCCTGGTTTGGCTACCCAATTTCTGTTTCTCCGCAATTATGTCACTTCTGCTCCCACTACGGCTTGCCGCTCACTCCGGTGTGCTCTTCACCGGTCAGATCTCTCCAGGGTTTTCCGGCGTATGCCTAACGATGTGAGTAGTGGCTTGCCGGCGTCGGTCTCCCGTTGGGTTCATTTCTCCAGTTGAGATTCTGCGGTAGTGGTTTGGGTCTTTGTGTTCGGTGCTTGTTTTTCCAGTGATGGTGGTGGTCGATGGTGGCCAGGTGGTGCTGGATTTGACGATCCGATGGTGTTGGTGGTTTCTGTCTGGTGGTGGAGTTTGTGGTGGATGGCGGCAGGTGATGGAAGTTGGTGTAGCAAATTAGGGTTTGGGTTTTGGGTTTTCTTTCTTGGGCTTATTGTGATATTTGGGCTTCTAGGTCTTCAGGTGTTGTGCTTTAGTTGTATATTTGGGTTTTCGACCCCTAGGTGTTTTGGGTTTTGCCCTTTAGGTGTTTTGGGCTTGCCCAATCTGGATGTATTTCCAACTTTTGGTTGGAGTCTCCTTTCCCTTTCCCTTTTTAATAAATTGCTACTTTTGCCGATCAAAAAAAAAAAAAATTAACTTGCAGTTTCTGCAGTTTTGAAAATGAAACACATAAGATGTGTCCATGTACGGCACGCCACAGGCACGGTCTAATCCTGGCACGGCACACGATTAAATAAACGGACTGGCATGGCACGATTCAAAAAAGCACGACAGGACATGACATGATAAAAAAGGCACGGCATGGCACGACACGACACGACAAAAAAAGGCACGGCATGACACGTCACGATTAATTAATCAGGTACAGCATGACACAACACGATTTAAAAAAAGCATAGCCTGACACGGTACGATAAAGTAAAATGGCCGAGCAAGGCAAGCTTAAAGCACGGCACGGCACGATGAAGTAAACAGGCACGGCACGGCATGGCACGGTACGAAACACCGTTGGCACGGAAGTTGAATGGCACGGCACGGCACGACAAACACGTTTGACACCTCTAGGTTTTTGTGTTACTGGCTTGCTTTATGAACAATTGAAAGGTAAGTGAGATATGGGTACGTTTGTTGTGTTATTCGATCGCTTGCTTTCTGGATAGTTACCTATGCCAGTTCGTAGAATATATGAACGTATATATTATGTATATAAATAGGATTTGAACATAAAGGGATCGATCCATTGGGAAAATTATGATCACTAGCCATGCCCATTGAGTAACCCCAGGAGTCAATTAAACGATAGGACTGTAAACGAGCAAAGCCAAGCTGAACTCTATAACTAGCACGACACTTTTTTCTAGGAAAATTATGATCACTCCGCCTAATGGTAGGACTGTAAATGAGTAGAGCCAAGCCAAGCTCTGTGGAGCTTGAGCATCACTTGTTTATTAAACGAGCCGAAAACCTGAGCTCAAGCTCGGCTTGAGTTTAAACGATCCGAGTTTTTTGTCATTTACTAAACGAGTCTCTTTAATCAAGCCGAATTACCTACCTTAACAAGCTGAGTAGAGTTCGGCTCATTTACTAAGAGAGCCAAAAATTCGGTTCGCAAGCTACTCTATTCGTTTATAGCCCTACGCCTAAGCATCTTGCTAGCTTACTATGATCATGACATCACAACCTACTTACAAGCATTAAATTGTGACGGACGGGCTATAATCAATGAGCACGCTCTATACTACAAGGTTGCCTTATTTACGGAGAATCCGTAAAAGAGGTTTTCGTGCCACTCCATCTCATTGTTCGTCTCAGTAATCGCCCTTCGTCTCGATAATCAAAAAGTATTCTTTTCCGGTTATCCTTAATTCCTTGCAATTCTTCCTTCTCGTGCAACCTCAATTGGACCATCTAATTCATCTGGTGGCCAGACTCATCACACCATGCACAAAACTCACTAAATGACAAATTAACTTACCATTTCTTAGCTTTATCTTTTGATAATTTGTTAAAAGGCAATTACGTTTTCAATTAAGTAGATCCACTGTGAATGCCCAGTCAAAATGCCCATTTCTTAGTTTTGATCTTGTGTGTAAGTCTTCTTGTGCCCTGTTGAATATAGGAAAGAAAAGTGAGATAGAGATTTCATATATACTTTGATACACATTTTACATAGTCTCATGACACACTAAAATACACAGTTTCCATAGAAAAACACATTTCTTATAAATAGTTCTTATAGAAAAATACACAGTTCCCATAAAAAAAACATATTTCTCATAGATAGTTCTCATGAACAATACACCGTTCTCATAGAAAAATACAAAATTCTCATAAAAAAAACACATTTCTCATAGAAAATTCTCATAGACAATACAAAATTCCTATAGAAAAATACAAAGTTCCCATAGAAAAAACACATTTCTCATAGAAAGTTCTCATGGACAATATACCATTCTCATAAAAAAATATGAAGTTCCCATAGAAAAAACACATTTTTCATAGAAAGTTCTCACAGAAAATACACAATGTTGGCATATGCTTTGTTAATTAAAATGTTCACATAGTATGTTCGCATATAATTTAATACGTTTTCTCGTATACATATGTTTAGGGGTGTCAAATGTGCATGTCGTGCCGTGCTGTGCCATTTTTTTCCGTGCCAACCGTGCTTCGTGTTGTGCCGTACCGTGCCCGTTTACTTCATCGTGCCATGGCATGCCGTGCCGTACCGTGCCCGTTTACTTCATCGTGCCATGGCATGCCGTGCCGTACCGTGCCCGTGCCGTGCCGTGGTGGGCCATTTTCCTTTGTCGGGCTGTGCCTTTATAAAATCGTGTCGTGTCGTGCCGTGCCCGATTAATTAATCGTGCCGCGTCGTGCCATGCCTTTTTTTGTTGGGTTGTGTCGTGCCGTGCTATTTTTTATCGAGTCGTGTCGTGTTGTGCCTTTTTTTGTCGGTTCGTGCCGTGCCAGCCTTTAATCGTGCCGTTGTGCCGTGTCATGTTGTGCCATCAATTTTCGTATACACATCACCAATCGGCAATCGATTTTCGTCTGAAAATAAATCTTCCCAAAAAACACACATTCTGGTACCCAGTGAGTTGGTGCCTCTAATGTTCTTAAGTTTGTATATCGTAGTATTCAATATTTCAATCCTAATGAATAATGATTATCTAGTGTCCTACGTGCAAGGTGCATCCCCCTAAAAAACAAATGCTCTCACAAATGTATTCTCATCAAGGCACGTCAGTATTGTAGCCCACGACAAGTGAATATATCACCAATTTCAATTTTCGGTTGCCTCCGTCCAAGGACATGTTTCTTATAGTGCAAAAAATTAATGCTTATGCAATGCAATCAAATAAACAGCTAACAGACTAACAAACTAACAACAAACTAACAAACTAGAGGGGCTAGGCCACCACCTTAACTCAGGAATATATGTGTAGTAATTAGTATATTATCATGCATGTTTGAATTTTAATTCAAAATTTCTTAATCATATAAAATATTTTAAAAGCTTATTTTACTTAAATAAAAGGAAAAGTTTAATAAAGTATTGGATTATCAAAAAATACACAGAAATAAAGTAAACTATAATTTGAAATCCCTTGTTTATTTAATAACATATTTTTTTTTTTGGTTTTTCCATGCCTTGTGTCATGCTCGTGTCGTGCTGTGCCTGGTTAGAACTGTGTCGTGTTATGACTCGTGCCGTGCCCGTCTAAGACTGTGTCGTGCCGTCCCGTGCCAAGCCAACTTCCGTGCCGTGCCCGTGTCGTTCCCTCTCACTTCCGTGCCCATACCGTGCCGCATGCCCGTATCGTGTCGTGCCGTGTCTGGCTAGAACCGTGTCGTGCCGTGTCGTGACTCGTGCCCCATCCCACTTCCGTGCCGTGCCCATCTAAGACCATGTCGTGCCGTGTCGTGCCAGGCCAACTTTCGTGCCGTGCCCGTGTCGTTCCCACTCACTTCCGTGCCCGTGCCGTGCTGCGTGCCCACTAAGACCGTGCCGTTCTCGTGCCAAGCCAGGATTAATCTGTGCCCGTGCCGCCTTCAAACGTGTCGTGCCCGTGCCGACCCGGCCCATTTTACACCTCTACATATCTTACAGTTCGCACAGACATTCGATATGCTTTAATCTATAGTTGGAGAGAGAGCGAGAGGGGGGTCACCTTAATTTTGGATTTCTAGAGACTAAATTAGGGTTTTGCTAAGCAATAGGGAGAAAGTTCGTGAACATGACCTGCGACATGTTTTTTGGACCCAGGATGTGTGTTTTGGCTCAGGAGGGGTATTTTTGTCCACAATGATGTGCCAGGACTAAAGGGGGTGGAAAATATTTTTGAGCGGGACTAAATTAGGTCCAAACCTAATTTTTGGGGCTGGCCTAAAAATTCCCTTTTTTTTTCGGTTTAAGGCCTTCGAAAACAATGTTTGGGCCGTAATTGAAAAGTCTCCTAACAAAAGAAAACTCATGAATTGGACCAAGAGAGGCTTTTTTTTTTTTTTTTGGGCCTTTCTAAAAAAACTTTGGGTCAATGTAAATAAACGAGCCTCCTCAAAATAAAAAGATTATGAACTAGACCAAGAAAAGCCATTTTGGGAAAATGACGGCCAATGACGTGTTTTGATAATTAATACCTGTCAAAGACATTGTCAGCATTAACACATGTTCTTAGCGTCCCATGTATGGCATGTCACGTTATGGGACATTGTGAGAATCCATACATATATTGGTATATATCCTCTCAAGCTTCTCTCAAAAACAACTTTTTGGAGTTACAACTATACAGCATGTAAGGTGCATTTAATCCTCTCTCTTTTTAAATTTGTTTTCTTAATTATCATTTTGTTGTGAGTGCAATTTTGTTCACCTTTCTTAAAAGAGGATGAACATTACCCTCGATCCCTCTTATTGATTGAAATGATGTAGGTCCCATCCGTGCAATACGCTTTTTGGTAAGCATAATATCACTTTGTGCCTCCGATTTGTAAACACAGTTATCACCATCATTGCCTTCTCAAGTTGATGCATGTCTTGACTGTCGGCAAGAGTACACCGCAGCTTGGCAACTGCATGATTGTTTATCATGAGCTATTGTGCTCACTTATCTATTAGTAGTACTACTAGTATGTTTTTTTCCGTTTCACTTGTAAAGAATAGTGATGAGCACCCAATATTGTAGATATCTGGTGCGACTAGTCCCATTTTATATTGTTTTAACTTGCATTTATTTAGCTTTTATAGTGATATTGCACGTAAGGTAAATTTTTGTGTGTTTCAGGTAAAACGTGCAAATAAGGCGCGTTTCAACGCCATGGATGGCCCAAGTGCTTCCAAGTACCCGAAGACCCTGTCGGCCCCTTTAAAATCTGTCTAAGTATGGAAAAATGACTTTCTGAAAAAGTATCGATTTTCGAGATTAAAAATGGCGGCAATTGATCCTTGAATTTTTCTAAGAGCAACTACAAAGTTGCAAGGTTTTATTTGAAGAGTAAGGTCATGTTTTGAGCTATTTTCTCCTGTGAAAAATGTGTAGTTTTCCATTTTACACTAAAAGTAAGGGGTTAACATTTTGATTTAATTGGAATCTTGAAATTCTAGTAATGCCATTGTTTCCAAATGGGAGGTACTTTCTTATTTTCATTAAATAAATTAAAGTAAAAAAAAGGTAAAAGAAAGGTTTAAAATTTAGTCTTTACTTAAGTTTAGAGAATGAAAATAAGATGCTGAGGAGCTGTGAAGCTACTGGGGTCTGCCTGCTGAAGCTGTGGCCAGGATACAGGGGAAGCTTCAGCGTATCAATACGGTTCTTGGAGTATCGATACAGTTCTTGAAGTATCGATACGGTTTTAAAACATAAGGAAATCCAGCCTTCAGCGTATCGATACGGTTTTTGGAGTATCGATACAGTTATGAGTGTATCGATACGGGTCGTCTACGGAGAATCCTGGGTTTCAGAGCAAGACAACTCAGTATCGATATGGATATGGAGTATCGATACAGGAGGCTTACCGACTTACTTTTTGACAGTTTTTAACTTTTCATAAGTGGCAACTTTCTACTTTTGGTGTATTTCTGGATGTTTTGGAGGAGAGAGGCAGTCTTTTTGTATAAATACTCCTCTCTCCCTCTCACTTGCAAAGAGTTAAGTAGTTAGTTTAGGCTTTAAGTTCCATTTTTGTCTTGCTCCAAGCTTTCTTAGTTAATTTTCTTAAGAACTCAAGTAAGTACTTCTTGTTTATTAATTTTCCGTTTATTAATGTTGTAGCTATGGACTAGATCTTTATATAAATCAAGTTTATTTCCGTTTTTATCCGTTAATCATGTTTTCATTTCCTAGCATAATTTCTAGTCTTTTAGTTATGTGTGAGTAGTTATTTGGCTAAGTCTTGGGCTACTCTTTCCCAAAGACTTAAGTTGTTATTTGGTTCTCAAACTCTTGGTCTTAAAATCATGGTTTTCGGAATGGGTTAACCTAGTCATTTTGGTCTAAACGAGGGATGTTAACTCCTTGGTATGAAGTTTAGTCAAGCGGTCTTGGCAAGCAACATACTGAGGGCTCGTGGCCTCCTACGTATTCAATACATTAGCAAAAATAGGTTAGTTTAGTTCCGTTTAATCACATCTTTTGATAAACGTAATCGTTAAAGCTAAATCTTCCGGGCGTTAGCACGCGGTCGTGACTCTCGCTTGAGTTATAATTGAGAACCGGTAGTTGCCTTTGTCAAGGGATAGATGATCCCTAGATTTGCCTCTTTTAGTTCATAAAGCTCTTTTCTAGTCATTTATTTAGTTTTTCCACCGTTTAAAGCAAAACCGAAAGTTGGCTGTCTTAAATGCCGAAATTCTTGCAAACTACAATCCAATTAAGCTATATTCGATTCTCTGTGGGTACGATTCCGGACTTTTCGGTTATTATGCTATCGACGACCTGGCCCTACGCTTGGGGTATTTCAACCTTATTAGAAGGCGAGGTTAGGATGCTAAGCAAGTAGTTACAATAAAATTTTCATGATTTCCTGAAATTTTTTTGAGAACAAATTAATACTAGTTGATATATCAAGTTGGCTTTCTTTTTTGGGAGGCTTAATTAATCGTCCTTAAAACCTAGAGGAGTTATGATTTCATCCTATCAGTTTCATCTAATTATGATTTCATCCTCCTCCTACTTTTTATACCGCTTATGCCCTTTAATTCTTGACTTTTATATATATATATATATATAGTTGAACGGTGGGATGAAATCATAATCCCTTTCGTCCTCCCTTGAATCCTGTTGCCTCCAGTTACCATTTTTTGCAAAATTCTCGCATCCATCTCGGAAACGAAGACTGATACTCCCCATCCCGTCCCGCGATTTCCGTTGAGTCAATCCCGAAAATTTTGGATCCCTTAAAAATCTGGTGAGATTCTATATATAAGAAAGCATACATACATACATACATATATATATATATATATATCTCTCTCTCTCTCTCTCTCGTCCTCCGAAATCCTCCACTCATCCTCCACAAACAGCCATCGCGTTCACTAGTCCTCCCTCCGGTGGGCGGCAATCCCCTCGTCCTCCTTCGACAACAGTCGCCGACATCCATCAACAGCCGCCACGTTGGAGTTCGAATCCCTATCGGAGACCTTGAAGAATATAGGTGGAGCCCACGAATCAAGCAAGCCACGGAACAGCCTATCACTGTCGAAACTCCCAACGTTTTCGTACAGATCGGAGTTCAACAAGAAGGCCTCACGAATTGAGTTGGGCATCCACGCTGCAATTTTATTTCAGAGTTGAGGTTTGTGCTGGCTCTATATTGATCGATGCTGCTGCTGGTTAATCAGTTTGGTCCATTTGTTGTTGCTACTGATTTGTTCTTGATGGTCATGGATGGCCCTTAGTTTTAGGGTCTTACAGATCTTAGTCGTAGATGGCCATGTTCTTATTTTTTTTTTATGGTAATTTAGCCATGTTCTTACTTTTAAATTGGTATATAAAGTCCCTATGGTTTTGGGGAATTGGTTGTCCATTATTTAGATTGCAATACAGAATTGTTAGCCCCATGGTTTAGATTTTGATGATAACAAACACATCCTAATTGGGATTAAAATAGTCTATTGGGCTTAATTGGAATAATATGACTAATCTTCCATTAGTTATTTTTACAGGGACTTATGTAGCAATTCCTTTGAGAATAATATGTGATAAATGCAGGGAATTATTTTTCTAACCTAGAAATTCAACGATGAAAACAAGAACAGAGATGGAGCTATCAAAGGGAAAGTCGGCTAAATAATCGAGAGGGGTTTCTCGGCTCAATCAAAGATTCAATTGAAAGGGGATTTCCGAAATTGAAGAATCGAAGAAGGCAACGGCTGATCAATTCATTCCGACCATGGAAATCAAGCTTTCAATGACAGGAAAGAAGATTTGACGGGATTAATTTGAAGATCCAAACAGTAGAGTTCAACATATATATGAAGCAAGAGAAATATATCTTCCTCCCTGGAAAAGGACCTTCCTGTGAGGGAAAGATCCATTATCTCCAATAGTCAAAGAGCTTTCACGTACAAATTCAAGATTATGGAAATATGGACCAGATTCTATTTTGGTAATCCTCTGTCTCTATATTCACTAACGGTAGAAAGGGCTTCATTAAGGAAAGAAGTAATTTAATTGCTGGGAGATTGAAGGAGGAAGCAAGTAAGGCAAGGGCTGATTTTTTGCAACGGCTAGAAGAAATCCTCTAACGTTCAATTGGTTTCAAGAATATAAAGCAGAGAAGAACAAGTGCAAAAAACTACTCCAACTGTTGAAGAAAAATTTCCAGTGAGCTATTCTTGAAATTTTATCAGTCATCCTTAAGCTTCATCTTGAATATTCTTACACTAGTTTGAGTGCACCTTTTTGAACCATATTGTAAAAGGGAATTTCACACCCTTGTCTGAGATTGAACAGTTTTTTGTGAGTGATTTTTGGGTAGAAAAAATCATTTGGGTTTAGGTGTAACTAGCGTCGTAGTCTTAGCTGGTTGGGAGTAGATTCGGAGTAATCACTCGTTGTAAGGTTCTCTAGCATCCATGAAGCTAGAGGTTTGTAACAACTATTGGAGATAGTGCAGCAATTCCCAAGTAGGACACTTGGGGAGTGGAGTAGGCCGTGAAGTTGCGGACCGAACCACTATAAAATCCTTGTGTTTGATTTCTCTTTCCCTTACTCTTTTACTTTACGTTTTGCATATCTATATTGCTTGAGTAAACTGAAAAATTTGTGAAATCAGACTTGGGATAAATTAGCCTGCATAATTAATTGATTTCGTGCTTATATTGCAGTATTAGATTCTGTTGAATTGCTCTCTGCATCTGCTGTGTTTCTAGTCTTTGAGCTAGCTTGATCTGTTAGACTTGTTGGTGTACTTACTAGTTGAGTAGACTCAATTGTGCTACTGCGGTGATTTGTTTCTATCTTGCATTTAATTTTTAAATTGCCAAAAGACAGTGTGAAACCCAATTCACCCCCCCTCTTGGGTTGCTTTTGGACCAACAAGAATGTATTCTTTTGTCTTTTGCTCTAGAAGGCTTTTGATTGGGTTTTCCTGATGCTGCTTGTGGTTTCATATTTATCGTGTCCACGTTGTAATCGTCATGGTATTTTAACCATGTAATATCATGGTAATTTAATCATTTAACGGTTTAAGTATGTCATGTTATATATATATATATATATATATATATAATGGTAATTTAGTCATGTTCTTACTTTTAAATTGGTATATAAAGTCCATATGGTTTTGGGGAATTGGTTGTCCATTATTTAGATGGCAATAGAGAATGTATTCTTTTGATTGTGGGCATTTAGAATGTAACAAAAAATGGACCACCGAAATGGTTAACTTGATAATGAATTCTGCTTCGATCTGGGTAAATTATCAAACATGGGTGATTTACCACCAAAATCTAATGATGCATGGTGGATTCACAGGAAAGTTTTGTGATGAACATGGTTTTGAACATCTTATTTGGGACATATATTGGTCATGTAAGATTGATGATCAACACAGAAAAAGATATGTATTGGCCTACTTGACATGATAAAGTGATAAAGTGATCAATTTACCACCAAAAATAGAATTGAGCAATCAGTGGGATCTGTTGGAAGTTTGAAAGTTTGAAAATAGGGATCTGTTCTTCCCCTTGTTGTAGCCGTAAATTAAGGGAGTGGAATTCATCTGTCCCCACCCCCCCTCTCTCTCTCTCCCTTATATATGTTTAATATATATATATATATGTATATATGTATTACAAAATAGAATAAAGGGTAATAAAGATAATTTACATATTGCAAGGATGAAATCATAAGTATGAAAAAATGGATGGATGAATTCTTACATGGCATAAAAAAAGAGGATGAATATTTAAATATTCCTTCTTTTTTTTGTTCAAACGGAAATAGCATCCGTTCTTTCGGTTACCAAAGAAAATGCCTTCTGAGAGAATATGAGATTTCCATGCTAATAATCTCGACTGGCAATCAAACAACGAAGGGCTACTTGCACTACCTAATAAAGAATATTAGTTGCATTCGATCTGGTCTTAAATTAGAGGGTGGATTAATTTAAGTTAAATCATGTGATTGCCTTTAAGCTAAGATCGTAACCATCCGATTAAGAGAATGTTTCCTCAAGTTATACTTCGATCTGTTGTTAATATACACTTTCCTTTTCAATTTATTACATTTTGATTTTTTTTCATTTTAAGTTGATATTATTTCAAGAGGGTTGATAATTAACCTGTAAATTATTTCCATTTTTATTTTCTTCTCTCTGCCTAGGCATGAGCTTTTTAAAGTGAAGCAGAGAGTAAGTAGGTTATATTGGATTGATAGAGCAAACAACTTATTTCGTTAGGACGTGCCTTTAGACATAAACATCCGCTGGTATTAGGATATGACAAGACAAATGCCCACAATACAAACTCTGACAGATCTACCTAAAGTAAGATGTTTTTTTTTATCTAGCAATTTATTTTATTAATCTCTGAATTCGAAAATTACAAAGAGATGTTTTTTTTTTTATCAGCAATTTCTTTTATTAATCTCCAATTTCGAAAATTACAAAGATTAAAAGGACAAGAACAGATGAAAATTAAAATTACTTAATCTTCACAGCTACCCGAGACTCAATCGGTCAAAGACCAACAAAACCCAAAAATAACCCCACAGCCATCTGCCAACCAGATCTGATTGGCAAAAGAAAGTACTTTATTAAGCAAAAGAAAGTTAATTAATCTCGAAAGAGGATAAAGAGATTATAAAAGGGACAAGGGCAATCAGAAGCAACCTGAGATCCAAACACAATGCGTTGGCAAAAAACCAATAGAATTTCTCAGACACATGGAAAGCTCTTAGTTAATGCGATTGAACAAATTTTTTTTTTTTGGTTGCCTTGGATTTCATGTTCTACGCAACCAGGATTTCATGTTCTTCTTTAAAGAATTGTAAGTTGAATTTCTTTTGCCGAAAAAAAAAAGGGATTGTATGTAGTTATATATGGGAACCACGGAGAATAGATTTGAAGGATTAATTCATAGAATCCAAAAATAGATATACATATTCTTCCCTTTTAAAGTTCAAATAGGGCTTTTTGACATTTTTGATCCCCAAAGTATTTAATTGGTTCTGTTTTTGTCCCCTAAATATCAATTGCGCAGATTTAGTCCTCAACATTTGAAATTTGAGTTTAAAAGGTCCTTGGGCCTCACACCGTTCCACTTCTCTGTCAAACTGAGGGGCAGCCATGGTATTTCATCACCCCCTTTATTGGAGGGAAAATGTCCCGCCAAACCTGCTAGTTGCTACACTATGCACCCTCTCTCTCCCTTAAATTCCAGGCACAAGAAAAAGAAAAACAAAGCAAGTTCAAAAAAAAAAAAAAAAAACAAAACAAAACAGAGCAAACGCAAAGGACTATTCTGGTTTTCAATCTACATTTTAACACCTACATGTTTCATGCGTAATATTGGCTTTGTTTGGTTTAACTTTTAGAAAGTTATTTTTGAGAGTTTGAGTAGTAATGAGTGGAGAGAGATAGAGAGAAAGATTTATTGAAAACTGTGCCGAGAGTTAAAGTTAACTTTCAAAATGTTAAACCAATCGGAGTGATTGACTTTTCAGTTGTCTTTTAACGAATATAATTTTTTTGGCGATACTGGATTAGAAGCAGTTTTTTTTTTGGGCAAAACAAAACCAAAATCTCTTAGACTCAACACTTTCCCTCCAAAATCAAAGCAAAATTTCCAGTTTCACACTTGCAGTCAGGGGAACTCTAATCAAAGAAAAAGTCTACAAGATGAATGCAATGTCAAACAGAAAAAACAAAAACAGATGACCAAATGAGCAAGTCTAAAATAGAGCAAATGTAGCATTAACAATGTCAGATTGAACAGATAACTGTGGCAGCCACAAAACAGAAGTTCATTAAACCATTGGTACTTATAGTTATCTGTTTTGTGGCAGTTCGAGGAGTGATAACACAAGTTCATTAAACCATTGGTGCTTACAAAAAAGGTACCACCAAATGTTCATACATATCCATAGCCATCCAGACCAAACCAGTTGTTCAAACAAAATAATACCAACCGTGCATCATAACATTGCACCATAAACAGCCCACCATTGATAAACCTAGCTATTACTAGTATTAATTTGTGGACCGCTTGCCAAAAACCTGGCCATTGATAAGCCTATTACTAGTATTAATTTGTGCACAATTTACAAAAGACAACTATTTGTGCACCATTTACAAAAATATGCCCAGAAACAGCACCTGCAATTAGACTATGGCCTACTTGCAAACCTTTTGTCTTTGTTTGTCGCAGTGATAGTTGATGTCTGAGAGGCTTGTGTTGCTTGATCATAGTTTGTTGGGATATTGACCTGAAAATCGAAGTGACATGTATTTGCAAGTGTGGGAGGTAGGTAGGAGTGGGAAGAGTACCTGAGGTCGCCCTCTGGGTATATGGCAGTTGCTACGATGGTGCTCGAGACCACCGGAGGTGGAGGTGGAGGAGGAGAGAGCTCGGGGCGGACTTAGAGAGAGAGAGAGGGATGGCAGTGGAGAGTCGGTGTCAGGCGGAGAGTTGATGGTAGATAAGATCGTCTTCAATGCTTGTTGAATGCTTGTCTTTTATATGAGCCTTGGGGATGCGGGAGAGCCAGGTGTGAGGCTCCTCCCCATTGGTGGGCAGAGTGGAGGTTGACCTCCTTTCCTCTTTTAGTCCCAAGCCAGGCATTGTAGCCCGTAGCCAAGGAACCGGCAGAGGTTAATTTGGTGATACATGGAGACCCACAATACCTGCCAAGCCTGGTGGTAGGCGTGATACGGGCTCCGAGGTGCCAGGAGGTAGGTATGATACTTCTTCCGAGATGTCAGGTGGCGGTCAACGTCCCCTCTCTTTCTAGGACCGGTCAAGTCAGAGCTTGCCGGAGGCAAGCTCATCCTCCTTGACGAACCCTTCGCTCTAGCCTCCAAGCCATAGTCCTCCTTAGGTCCCGAGCGAGGTGCCTAGGCCCTGCTCCCGGCCTAGGGTGGTGTATAGAGTCGCCTTTAAGTATTTGTGAAGTCTTCGAGATGTTAAGTAGGAGGTGAGGTACCCGGAGGTGACCTCACTCCTCCGTGGGTGGAGAGTTCTTGGAGGACGCCTTGCTCCTCCGGAGGCGGAGTTCTTGGAGGAGGGCATGCTCCTCCTGGAGGTGAACTTGTGGAGGAGGCCTTGATTCGGCGGAGGCAAGGCTCATGGAGGAGGCCTTGCTCCTCCTGGAGGTAAAGCTTGTGGAGGAGGGCATCCTCCTCCTGGAGGTGGACTTTGTGGAGGAGGCCTTGCTTCGGCGGAGGCAAGGCTCGTGGAGGAGGCCTTGCTCCTCCTGGAGGTAAAGCTTGTGGAGGAGGGCATCCTCCTCCTGGAGGTGAACTTTGTGGAGGAGGCCTTGCTTCGGCAGAGGCAAGGCTCGTGGAGGAGGCCTCACTCCTCCCGGAGGTGAACTTTGTGGAGGAGGCCTTGCTTCGGCAGAGGCAAGGCTCGTGGAGGAGGCCTCGCTCTTCCCGGAGGTGAACTTTGTGGAGGAGGGCATGCTCCTCCTGGAGTGGACTTGTGGAGGAGGGCATGCTCCTCCTGGAGGTGGACTTGTGGAGGAGGCCTTGCTCCTCCAAGAGATGGTCATCGGCGAAGTTCTTGGAAAAGGTGCATCCGATTGCCAAATATATCGTATACCCACATTAATGTCCCCTTGCGCGCATATACTCGTGTTGCGGGATGAGTGTGTGCGGGCATAATTGAATCGCGGAGGGAACCTCATTCCTCGTAGGATGGCTTGCCGGAAGCTTCTTCTTTTTATTTTTATTTTTATTTTTTATTTTTAATTTTTGGACACTCGTCTGGATGTGATCTGTATCGTACACCCACATAATGTCCCCTTGCGCGCATGCACTCATGTTGCGAGGTGAGGGTGTG